>WNWK01046742.1:0-14198 GCA_009830355.1 Cherax destructor
TTTTGGGGCCCCCTCCTTTCTTCCTGTGTTCTTTGATGGGGGTATACATCGTGGCCCCCTTTAGCTCCCCCCCCAAGCCTTTTTTTTTTGGGGCCCAGGATCTTTTTCGGGCTGATTCTGCAAAAAAAGTTTTTTTTTGGGGGGTCGTTTTCTTCCCCTTGTCCCCCAAAATTAAAAAATTTGCCCCCGGGGGGCTGCCCCCCTGTTGCAAACATAATACCTATCCCCCTTTTTCCTTCCCCCTTTTTTTCCCTTCCCCTGTGGGGGGTTTTTCACCCTTTTAAAGGCCGTAGAAAAAGATGGATTTCCCCCCTTTCCTCCTCCACTGTGTCTCCCTTTCCCAAAAATCAGAGATGCATTAGCATCTTCCGGTTCTGTCATGGTTGCCCCCGGTTTTTCCCCTGTGTTTTGTCTGGCCTACTCTTTCCCCCCAAAGTCCACTGTTTTTCGGGGGCCCCTGGTTTAGTCCTGCGTGTGTGTGTGTGTGTGTGTGTGTGGGGGGTTGTGTGTGTATGTGTGTTTGTGTGTGTGTGTGTGTGTGTGTGTGGGTGGGGGTGTGTAAGTTCCTCCCCAATTTGGGGTTTGGGGGGGAAAAAAATTCACCCCCTGGTCCCTTCTTGCTCCCCCTTTTCTGGTCCTTTGTCCCCCTTGTTCTATAGGCTTTATGGCTGAATAAAGCTATGAAAAAAAATCCTGCCTCCCTCCCCCCCTTTTTCCCCTGACAAATCTTGGTTAAAGGGGAATTTTTTTCCCCAAACCCCCCCCTTGACTCATCTGACTCATCAGCTTTCAGTTGCGACCCCTTGTCCTTTTCCCTTTTTTCCCCTGAAACATCCTGTGCCTGCCCAAAAATAAAATTTTTACCCAGTATTTTATATGTCTCATCATTCCCCCTATCCCCCCTTTTTCCCCCAAAATTTCAGGTTTTTTTCCTTTTTTACCTCTTCTGGGGGGGTTTTTTCCCCCTTTTGCCCCCGGACTAGTCTTGCCCCCAAAATTTTGCACTTTTTTTATTTTGACGTGCTTGACCAGGGGGGGGGGTTTCCCAAAATGATGCTGAAAAGAGCCTGACGTAAAGGTGTACAGAGTTTTTAATTTTCCCCCTTCCCCTTAAGGGGGGGAAACCCCATTCTTAGGTCTCCCCCGGCAAATGCTCAGCAGTTATCTGGTTGTGTTGCCTCAGGAGATGTGCTCAGTATTATACAAAACCCCCAAAACCCCTTTTTCCCTTTGGGGGGGTTTTTTCAGTCTTTGGCCCCCTAGCCTGTGCTCTATCTGGGGGCTTTTTTTCCCCCCTTTTCCCCCATCTTCAAATTTTTCATTTGGGGGGTTTTTACGGGGGGCCATTTTCGGGCCCCCGGGTTAAAAACCCTTCCCCCCGGGCCCCTTGGAACCCTCCCCGGCCCCCCTTTCCCACTAAATTCTCATTAATTTCCCCTCGTCTGCAAACGGGGAAAACTTCTGAGTCACCCTTTTCCCTCATTCATTCACATATAAAAAAAAAGGGGACAGGCCCCAAGGGTGACCCTTTTTGGGGAAACCCCTGCCCGAGTGCCCCCCTGACACCTCATCACGACCATAATCATTGATCCCCCCCCTTTAAAAAGGGATTTCTGATTCTTTTTCAGTGCCTTTCCTGTTATGCGTCCTGATCCTCGGGGTTTTTTCACTTATCTCTTTGTGGAACTGTGTTGAAGGCCTTTTTGCAGCCCCGAAAATGCATTCTACCCCCCGCTCTCTCTTTCTTACTTCCGTTACCTTGTCAAAAAACCCGGGGGGGCTTTGACACGGTTTTCCCCCTTCCCCCAAAAAGTCGGTTTTTTCTAGTAGCTTGTTCTTTTCGGGTTTTCTTCCCCCCCTTTTCCTCAAAAATCTTTTTTTTTTATTTTCAAATATACACGTCAGTGACACAGGTCTGTAGATTAATGCCTCGTATCTACCCCCTTTTTTAAAAAATTGGGTTAATTTGCCGTTAAACCTCAGGTGTTCCCCGTTTAATGGATGTGTTGGTTTTTTTTAGGGGACCCGGGGTCTCTTTTCCCCCCTTTTTTGGGCCCATGGGAGATCTTGTCCGGGCCCCAGCTTTTTGGTGTATTTTGTCAGCACTTGTTTTTAAACCCTTCCGGCTTCCCGGGGCTTTTTTTTCTCCCCGAAAATATTTAAAATTTATGTTGAACTCTTCACATGTGTGTGTGTGTGTGTGTTTTGCGGGGTGTGTGTGCGGGGGGTGTGTTAGTTAGTTAGTTACCCTTTTTCCCCCGGGACATGTCGATTAGACACTTTTCCTGTTGTATGTGTGTGTGTGTGTGTAACGAAACACTTCGAAATTTTCGGGCCCCCCGGGTTTAACCCCGGCCCCCCGTGCTGAAGCAAAAGGGGGTAGCCACCCATGCCATCGGGGGGTGTGTGTGTGTGTGTGTGTTGTATGACCTGGGTTGGGGGCCTCTCAATGTACACAAGATACCAGATTTAATATTTTATAATTTTAAATTCCCCCAAAACCATTAAAAAGCAGAAGCTTTTCAGTTTTATATTTCCGTCGGACTCTGCTTAAATTTTTTTTTTTCAAAATTTAATGGGAAAAGTATACCCCGACTGTGTTGTGGCCCAAAATTTTTTATTTTTTTTCCCTTTGGTTGACTAAAAATTATTAATAAAATATTTCAAAAAAAAATAAACTTTTCCCTTAAGATGTTCTCAAAAAAAAAAAAAAAAATAAAAAAAATTTTTTTTCTTCCCCCCAAAAAAATGGGGGAAATTTTTTTTTAAAAAAGCCTAAAAAAAATCTCATTTGCAGTAGAAAACCCCTTGGGGTGTACCCTCCTAGAAAGGGGCCTTTTTTCACAAGTAGATGTTTTCTTTGAAAGAAAAACAATTCAGTCAATTCTCATAAAAAAAACCCAAAATTTTAAACTTTAAAAATAACAATAGCCCCAAAAAATGATTTCAAAATTTTAGCGGGAAAAAAAAAAAAAAAATTTAAATCAATCTCGTTAAAAAAACATCCCATGAATAAATTTTATACTTAAAATACCGTTCAACGTTTTAAAAATGCTAAAAAAAACGTGGATAATAAGCTTTTTTTAAAAAACGAAAAATCAGAATTCGTCCATCATGAAACATCAAAAGGTATCTCAACCTTACAGTAAACATTCAACTCAGGGGGAAAAGAAAACTGGAGGCGATCAGTTTCCCCCTTTTATAAAGGGGGAAGGGGGTGCGTCCTCCTTGAATCAAAGCCCTCCACGAACATAAAAGGGACACCCCCGGGGCCCTTTATATCATGGAAGTGATACGAGGGACCAGGACCCCCCCCAAGGACCCCCCCCAAGGGCCCCGTACACAAATTTGACAAACCCAAAAAAAAACGTCCCAAAAGGGGGCCATATTTTTTTTTTTTTTGGGTGAAAATTGTTCTGAAAAGAGAAAAAAGTTGGTACCCTTTTCCCCTTTTGGGGAGTGTGTATGTGTGTTGTGTTTTTTTGTTTTTGGGGGATGTGTGTGTGTGTGTGTGTGTGTGTGTGTGTGTATGTGTGTGTGTGTGTGTTTTTATGTATGTGTGTGTGTGTGTGTGTGTGTGTGTGTGGTGTTTTGTTGTGTGTGTGTGTGTGTGTGTGTTTTGTGTGAGGGGTGTGTTGTGTGTGTGTGTGTGTATGTGTGTGTGTGTGGCCACGTATTGTGTGTGTGTGTGTGTGTGTGTGTGTGTGTGGGGCACTTGGTGGTGTGTGTGTGTGTGTATGCGTTTTTCCATCTAGTTGTGGTTGGGGGGCAGTCACAGCTCCTGGCCCCGTGTGATGTGTGTGTGTGTGTGTGGGTGTGTGTGCTGTGATCTAATACTCTACTACTACTACTACTTTACTATACCTGGAGAGGGTTTCGGGGTCAATGCCCTGCGGCCCAGTCTGTGACCAGGCTTCGCAGTGCATCAGCGCCAGATCAACCAGGCTGTTACTGTTAGCAGCATGCAAACTGATGCACGAACCACAGCCCGGCTGGTCAGGTACTGAGTTTGGGGTGCCTGTCCAGCCCTTCTTGAAGACAGCCAGGGGTCTATTGGTAATCCCTCTTATGTATGCTGGGAGGCAGTTGACAGTCTTGGGCCCCTGACACTTATTGTGTTGTCTTAGCGTACTTGTGGCAACTCTGCTTTTCATTGGAGGATGTTGCATCGTCTGCCGAGTCTTTTACTTTCGTAGGGAATGATTTTCATGTGCAAATTTGGTACTAATCCTTCTAGGTTTTTTCCAAGTGTATATTATCATGTAACTTCTCTCGCCTGCATTTCAGGGAATACAAGTCAAGGAACTTCAACCATTCCTAGTAATTTAGGTGTTTTAATGTACTTATGTGTGCCGTGAAGGTTCTCTCTATATTCTCCTGGTCAGCAATTTCTCCTAACTGGAAAAGTGCTGTTAGTGTGCAGCAATATTCCAGTCTAGAGAGAACAAGTGATTTGAAGAGAATCATCATGGACTTGACATCTCTAGTTTTAAAGGTTCTCATTATCCATCCTGTCATTTTCTAGCAGATGTGGTAGATACATTGTTGTGATCTTTGAAATTGAGAGCCTCTGACATTACCACTCCCAGGTCCATCACATTAGTTTTCCGTTCTATATCGTGGTTGGAATTTCTTTTATACTCCAATATAGTTTTAATTTCTTCAAGTTTTCCATATCGGGTAATTGAAATTTCTCTTCATTGAACTTATATTTTAAAGATTTGGTTGATGTCTGCTTGGAGTCTCAGAGTGCGGTCACTCTCATGCAGATGTCATCTCTGTTGAAGAGGAGAAACAACACAATAAGTATGATAAATGGTTTTGAAAACCGACAACTTGGAGATTGAGACACTTAGGCAACATATGGGAATCTTTATTAAGAAAATGTTTCGCCACACAGTGGCTTCATCAGTCCAAATACAGTATATAAGCCACTTCTCCGGCCAAATGCTGTACTTTCTACAAAATTGATGGACTGAACATATCGATTCCAGGCTGAGGGACTGATCACCTCAAACTCCTCCTCTCCTTACTCCTTTCTGCTTTGTATTGGACTGAAGAAGTCACTGTGTGGCGAAACGTTTCCTTAATAAAGATTCCCATATGTTGCATAAGTGTCTCAATCTTCAACACAACAAGTGTTGGCTGGACTGAGTGTTGTTTTAGGGGAACTCTACTATACTACTCTACTCTACTATACTACTCTACTCTACTATACTACTACTACTACTACTACTACTACTACTACTAATAATAATAATAATAATAATAATAATAATAATAAATAATAATAATAATAATAATAATAATAATAATAAAATATTGCCATTGTTATTATTATTACTATCATTATTATTATCATGATCATTAACGAGGACAGAAGAAACAACCTTTAGGAGAAGCAACAACAGCAGCAGAAACCACGAAAACATCAATAATAACAATAACAACAAACGTCAAACAACAACACAACCAATAACAGACCTGGACCAGCCAAAATTAGTGACTATTTCATAACTCTTATCAGCCCCGCCAGCTATATCTTTTTTTTTATCCTTTATCACACACACACACATGTATATATATATATATATATATATATATATATATATATATATATATATATATATATATATATATATATATATATATATATATATATATATATTCTACATTCTAAATTGCTCGCTGGAATAGATGGTTGGCTGATTCACTGGTGCAAAAGCAGTGTCCCGAGTACCACTAAAGGGGGTTAAGTACCATACCATAAATTCCATTAATAATACAATACATGGAAGATGGGGTGAGAAGAAAGTGCCATAAGCAAGGCAGAATTGACAATAGAAAAAACACCGTTCTATTAGTAAGAGCTGAATGTTATCAACATGAACAGTTCCTTGAACAAGAACATAGAGGAGGGGCTGAGTAACAAGACAGCGGAGGGGCTGGTAACAACGACAGCGGAGGGCTGGTAACAACGACAGCGGGGGGCTAAAGTAACAAGGGCAGCGGAGGGGCGAGTGTGGGGGAAAGTTTCGATCGGTTACATTATTTTATATCGGTGAGGCAGTCACCATGGTAAGAATAGTAATAGTAATAGTAGTAATAATAATAATAGATGTGTAAGTAGTAGTGTTATGTAGTAGTAGTAGTAATAGTAGTAATAATAATAATAGATTAGAAAAAGGTGTGTTATAGTATGAAGTAGTAATGTAGTGTAATAATAATGATTAGTGAAATAGTAGTAGTTATAGTATTAGTATAATATTAATAAAAATTTAGATGTAGAAAGAAATAGTAGTAGTTATAGTAGTAGTAGTAGAAATATATAATAATAATAATAGATTAGAAAAGTAGTAGTAGTTATAGTATAGTAGTAGTAGTAATAATAGTTAATAAATAATAAATTTAGAATAGTAGTGTTATATAAAGTAGTAAGTAGAAATAATAAGGTAGTAAAAAATAAATAATAATGTATAAGTAGTAGTAGTTAAAAGAGTAGATATTAGTAATAATATTGTATAATAATAATAATGTAGTAAGAGTAGTAGTTATATAGAAGTAAAAATATAGTATTAATAAGTATAATAATAATAATGTTTTGTAAAGTAGTGAGTTATAGTAGTATTATTATATAATATAGTAATAATAATAATAGATGCAGTAAGTAGTAGTAGTTATAGTAGTATAGAAAGTAATAGAAGTAATAATAATAATAATTTAAAAGAAGTAGTAAGTATAGTATTAAATAGTAGTAGTATAATAGTAGTAATAATAATAATAGATGTGGAAAAGTAGTAGTATTTATAGTAGTAGTAGTAATAATAGTAGTAATAATAATAATAGATGTAGTAGATAGTAGTAGTTATAGTAGTAGTGTAGTAATAGTAGTAATAATAATAATAGATGTGGTAAAGTAGTAGTAGTTATAGAAATGTAGTTAATAGTAGTAATAATAATAGATGTAGTAGAAGTAGTAGTAGTTATAGTAGTAGTGTACTAATAGTAGTAATAATAATAATAGATTAGTAGAAGTAGTAAAAGTTATAGTAGTAGTGGAAAAAGTAGTATAAAAATTGGTAAATAAAATAATAATGATGTAGTAAAGTAGTAGTAGTTATAGTAGTAGTATAATAATAGTAGTAAAATAATAATAATTGAAAGAAGTAGTAGTAGTTATAGTAGTAGTAGTAATAGTAGTAATAATGATGTAGTAAAAGTGTAGTGGTTATGGTAGTAGTAGTAGTAATAGTATAATAATAGATGTATAAAGTAGTAGTAGTTATAGTAGTAGTAGTTATAGTAGTAGTAGTAGTAATAGATAATAAAAAAGATGTAGTAAAGTATTAGTAGTTATAGTAGTAGTAGTAAAAAAAGTAGTAATAATAATAATAGATGTAATAAATGTGTAGTTATGTAGAATTGGCTGTTTTTTTTGCTTAATAAAGTGGTACTAGCTAGTAGCAGTAACGTTAAAAAAACAGAAGAATCATCGCTATCAACAGTCTGAGCACCAGAGCACAAAATCAGCGTAATGAGAGCAACAGGCAAGAGCATCATTTGGATTTTCAACGCACTAGAAGCGCTGCAGCATCCTTCAACACCGTTTCATCCTTAACAGCAATGAATTATCAAATGCGGAATCCCATCAACAGAACTGGAGCAGTGCGTAAAAAGCAGGGGCACTACTTGCAACAGTCCCCCAGCATCCGTCGTGTTTGTCGTGTCCACCATTACCATTAACTTGCTGGAATAGAGACATCATCAGGAAGGAATGCCTACCAACCAGCCAGCGGTACCCAGCCAAAACCGCTGGCCCCGGGCCACAACCCAAAGAGGGGAAAAGTATATACAAACGTAAATTCCCCAAAGGGTTTTATCAAATAAATTTGTGTTCCAATTATTCAAAAGAAGACCGGGGGGATTCGTCTCGAAAACACCCCGGCCTCTGTGATCTACAAGTATTGGTGGCCTAGAAAAAATTTTTCTTTAAAAATATGCATTTTTTATTAATTATTAATTGCAACGTAGATTCGATTTTGCCGGCTAGTTTATTATGCACCCCATTCCATCCTTGGCGGTAGCCAAGTGCATATGGATACACAAAAAGGATAGAGAACTAGGGTCTAGTGGGTTAACTGGGTACATTTGGGACATTATGCAATCTTCGATATTTTTCTTATAAAAAAATTCTCAATACTACATCTCAAAATTTTTCCTTTTTTACAAAAAAAAATTACCTTGGCATATCCCCTAGTTATTGTACTCAATGTCTCTCTATTCCTCAATAAACGGACACTAAAGCCTGTAGTATTCAAGACGGGGAAATGAAAGGGTTACTGTATATTTATATTCAGTCTGATCATCGTCATTGTAACAGCCTCACCCCAAATGAATGACAGCCAGTAGTTTACATTAATTTTCTCGATAAACGTGTTTCCCCACCTTCATGCTGTCATATTGAGTTATGGATCTACTCTTTGTATTTATTAAAAAAAAATTATAAAAGTTATATTCGATTTTCCTTTTTTAAAAGTATTTTGGCTGATAGTTAAAAAATTGTGGAGTGATAACGGCAGTTGTTGTAACAGTTTTGTAATATTTTTTTTAACTGTAGTAATATCGATGCCCCAAAGGGGAATGTAAACAAATTAAAATCTAAAAGTCGTTTTGGAACAGCAATCAGGGGGTTAGCTATGTTCCAAGTCTTTTTTCTCTCCTTTCCCAAAAAAGAAAAAACCCCCTTTTTCCCTAAACCACCACACCCCATTCAAAATTAAGCAAAATCTTTTTAAAAAATGAACTCATCTGGCTCCAGTTCTCTTATATTTCTGTTTACCAACAAATTTTTAAGAATCATTAAACAAAAGGGGGGCGTTGTCAGGGGCCAAGGAAAAAAAAAAGCGGGTTTTTTCCCTTTTAAACAAAGTAAGAAAAAAACAGTTTTCAGTGAAAGGGGGGGGAAAAATTGGGGGGAAATGGGCCATATGGGTGGTGCTCAAAGGGGGCCCCTCGGCAAAGCGCCCTGACGGGTAAAAAGGGGGTTTATTAACTGTCTAGGTCCCCATTCCCCCGGGGGTTTTGGGGGTCCTCAGGGCCTGATCGAAAAATTTCCCCGGGTTAAAAATCCCCTTGCTTAAAAGTGATCAGTAACCCAAAATGTTTTGGTCCTGGGGGTTTTACTTCCTTTCCCAAAAATTGCAATAAATATTAACTCAGGCATCTGAAACATTTCGCTCGCCACAATTTTTTAATAAATATTTAGTTTCAAGTGAAAGTCTTAAAAAAAAAATTAGGAAAAAAAAAAACCTCCCCTCTTCCCATTTCCCCCCCTCCCTCCCACCATCCCACCCCTTCCTCCTCCCCCTTTTTGCCATACGGCTAAACGGGCCCCAAAGGGGCAAAGCGAATTCCCCCTTTTCCGGGAAGCAGGAGAAATTTTTTGGAAAAGGGGTTTCCCCCTAGGCAAATGGAAGAAAAAAGGGGAGTGGGGCACAGCCCCCTAAGACCGCTTCCGGCTATTTCTGGCTGAAAAAAAGCACGATTTATTTGCTCTTCATTGGCGAGGGGAATGAATACCGGGGGGCCCCCAATGACACATCTATTGCCCCCATTATTTTTTCATTAATTTTTAAAAGGGTTAGGACTTTGTAACAATGGGTAGGTGTGTTGTGGACCCCCTAGTTTTTTTTTAAAACAAAATTGTTTAAAAAGTTTTTCAAACTCCTGACGTCTCAACATTTATCAACGGGCTTTTTTTTTTGGGGCCCCCCGGAAAGATCTTAATACTCTTCAAACTAAAAAAAGTTTTTTACCTCTGCCACCTCTTCTTATTTCGTTCCCTTTCCCACCTGGACTGAAAAGTTTTCCTAACGTCCCCCCGGGGTCATCTGCGTCTTAACCCTGGCATCAGTTTTCCCCCGGATCCCCCCCAATTTTAAGGGGTCTGTCCACCCACTTTTTAAACCCTTGAAATGATTTTCCTGACCCCCCCCCTCTTATAGCCCTTTGGGATGATTTCCCCTCTCTTATAGTTTTATGTGTGGGGGGGAAGGGGGGGAGGGGGGGAAGGGGGAAAACAGGGGGGTTATCAATGGACGCCAAAGCCACTGAAGAGCATTTTAACTTCCGGGTTCCTGGCCTCTTTGCTTTGGGAAGGGTTTTTGGGGGGCCCCCTGGTGGCAAAAGGGTAAAAATTTTTGGGGGAAAAAACCCAAAAAAATCAGGGGGGGAAAAACTGCAGCAGCGGGGGGATTACTGGATGAATGTAAAAAAATTAAGTTTGGTTTAGTGTTTTATATATATATATATATATATATATATATATATATATATATATATATATATATTTTAAAATTTTATAAAAAACCCCAAGCGATACTTTTTGAAAACAATCAGGGGGATAGAATAAAAAAGCTATAGGCCCTTTTTTTGCAATCAAAAATCATAAAGGGCTTAAAAAGGTTGAAAAAAAAGGAAAGGGGGGTCTTCAAATCCCCCCCCCGGGGAACGTCTTCAGGAGTGGGGGGGGGGGGGAAAAGGGAAAAGGGAAAAAACCCCAAAGGCATATAAAACCCCCAAAAAAAAAAAGGTTTTAAAATATTGTACTTTAAAAAAAGGGGGCCCAAAAAGCACTGAAAATTGAAATAGTAGCCTAAATAAACATAATGTGGAAATTTAAAAATTAAAAAAATTCCCCCCAACCCCCCCTAAAATATAAGAAATTTTTACATTCATAAATATATTGCCAGTGATATGGAAGTCAGTGTCAATATCTTTGCAAAAAATTTCCCGAAAAGGGGGGTCTTTTTAAAAGGGGACGAAAAAAGTGGGACCATTTAAAGGAAAAATCTATTAAATTGTAAAAAGGGCGGGGGGTCTTTAAAAAAGGGGGAAACTTTGAATTAAAAGAAAAAGGGGGAAAAATATGCCCCAAATTTTCCCTTTTAAATTTAAAAAGTCTAATGCATTGGTATAAGAGCCCAATTTTTGACTGTGTACTTTGCCACAACAAAAAAACATCTGATTTGAACAACCTCACTGTATTTATAATGAATACTTATCATGCTTAGTAATTCCCGACTCCACAATTTTCCTTTCAAGTCCCAAAAGGAACGGGGGGAAAAAGGGGTCTTGCTTCCTGCCAATTTGCCGGGGTTTTCCCCCGGGCCCAATGTGGTTGAAAATCAAGTTCGACTCCCGGGTTTTATACGAAAAGAATAACGGTGTTTTTATCCCCCCCTTCTTTTTTTCCCGTCTGTCCCCCAAATAGGAGGCGCAACCTTAAAACAATTTCGGGGAAACCCCCCCAGCCGCTGTTGGGGTGAAAATTCACCCAGAATGCTTCTAACAGTCTGGGGGTTTTTTAAAAAAAATTTTGTATTTCATTAAATCTTTTAAGGGCATTCGGCGGGGTAAAAAAATTCTATTTAAATGGAATTTCATTCTTGGTCGGGGGGGGAAAACCCCTTAAACTCTACTTTACCTTTTTTTCTTGCTGCCAACAAGGGGAATTTCCCAAAAAACCCCTTTTTATCCGCAGTTTCATGTCAATGTCAATATTTCCCCAAATTTTTTCTCCCCCAAACCCGGGAAAAATAATTATGTATTTTAAAAAATTTTTTAAAAGGGGGCTGACCGAAGTTTTTATTTTTGGCCCCTTCCATTTTTGGGTTTTTCCCCCTTCCCTTCTTTGGGCTCTTTCTAATGCTGACATCCCCTGCCTCCCCCTCCTTTTTGCTTTTTTTAAAAAAAAAGGGCCCCACCCCTATAAAATGTTGGTAATATCTCTCTTTTTTTCCCCCTTTTTTTCCATGGGTTCTTTTTGTCTCCCAATCCTCAATCCCCCCCATTTTTTCCCTTTAAAATTTATAAAATTTTCCCAATAATTTTAAAAAAATTTTTAAAATAACAAAAATTTCTTGGAATAAGGGAAACAAAAAATTTTTTTAAAAAATTTAAAAAAAAAATTCAAACCTAACGAAAAAAAAATATTTTATTTGGGTTTTTATTATTAAATTATTGTAAACTTACCTAAAATATATTTAGTTGGGGAAGGGTAAATTAAATTGCGCTGGTTTTTAATAAGGTTAGGTAAGTTTTTTAAAAGGGTTTTTTTTGGTACAAAATTATTAATTTTTTCATTAACATAAATGAAAAAAAATATATCTTTTAAAAAAAAATTTTGAAAGGACCCAATTTTAAATGGGTTTTTCTAAATTTTACCAGTTTTACCTATTGGGCCCACAACCCCACACACATACACACCAGGGGGGCAACAACGGGGCATGGTGGGGATGAGGATCCCCGGGGGGCCCTTTTTACCGGCGGCGTACCCGCGGGGTAGTCTGGGGGGAATGTTTTTTCTTCGTATATGTAAATGACTGACAGATGGGTAGACTCAGAAGTGTCTCTGCTCGCAAAAATGATGTGAAATTAATGGGGAAACACATCGGAAAGAGGAAACGGGGCTTCAAACCGACCTGGACAAGCTTGACTCTGGGTCTAGCAAATGGCTTCTCGAATTCAATCCCACCAAATGCAAAATCTGAAGATCGGAGAAGGGCCCCAAAAAACCGCTGACAGAGTACAGGCTAGGCGGACAAAAAAATTCCAAACCTCCCCAAAAGGGGAAAGACCTTGGGGTGAGTATAACCCAAACACGTTCCGGGGCACCATCAACCCGATAACTGCGGCAGCATATTTACTGGCAAACCTAAGATTACCGTTCCGTTACCTTAACAAGGTCTCGTTTAAGACACTGTACACCGTGTACGTCAGGCCCATACTAGAATACCCCCAGTCGGGAAACCCCCCCGGGTAAAGCAGAAAGAAACTAGGGGGAAAAGTGAAAAGGTTTGAAAAGGTTAGTTCCAAAACCCGGGGTCTGCCCTTGAAGAAAGGCTGAAAATAGGACTAAAAACACTGGGGGAAGAAGGGCCCAGAGGGACATATAACGACATAAAAAATACTGCGGGAATTGAAAAGGTAGACGTAAAGGATGTTCAGAGGGAAACAGAAAAAAGGGGGACACAACTGGAAGCTAAAGACCCAGATGAGTCAAAGGGATGTTAGGAAGCTTTCTTCACCCGATAGTCAGGAAGTGGAATAGTCTAGAAAGACATAGTGGAGGCAGGAACCATCCCAATTTTAAGCAGGTATGATAAAGCTCATGGAGCGGGGAGAGCAGATCCCAGTAGCGGGCAGTGCAGAGGCGGGGCCAGGGCTGGTCCGGGCCCCGCACCACAATTGGTGGTAAAAAAACAGTGATACCTCGGTATACGTGCTTTCCATTAAGTCCAACGGTATAAACCTGTTTGGACCAAAAATTTTGCTTATATACGACCTTTGTTTGGAATACGACTCTCGTGCTAAAACATATGGGTCAAAATAGTCTGGACACCGCGCTATCCTTGTTTACCTCTCTCTTGTGGAGGAGTTAGTGGAGGGGGACAGGGGAAGAGTGACCACTGAGGAGCTGCAGGAACTTGAGAGGGGGGCACAAAACTAAGTGGATGCCCCTCTTCAGGGTGGGAAAGGAGATGAGGGGCCCCCCTTCATTAATCAAGGGAAAACTTTTAAATGGATGGACCCAAAAAAATTTTCAGGAAGTACCACCCCAACAAAGTCCAAACAAGGCATAATAGCATTGTCTGGAATGACCAGACAAAGTCACATTTCTGAAAAACCTGAAAGAAGGCAAGAAAGTTCTTTGGGGAATTTTATAAAAGTCAAACCTGGTGAGCTTCAACCAGGGCCCAAAAAGGAAAAAAAGACAGAAAAGAAGGGGACTCTCCTTCCAAACAAAAACTTTTCCTCCTCCTCCCTTCTCAGCACTACCCAGTACACTCACTTTTTCACAGTAAAGTGAGGTTAAATTTTCATTTATTTAATCTAATTCTTTTGTATTTATGTATTTTTTAGTATTAAGTGTTTAAATTATTTTTTACAACCCCATCAATGTATAATATCTAAAAACAATAGGATTTTTTTTTTTTTATGTGAACGAATTAATCGTTTTACTATATTTCTTATGGGAAAATTCTTTGGTATACGTCATTTTGGTATAAGTCCAAAAGGGCATGGAAAGGATTAAGGACGTATACCCAGGTATACGTGAACATTCCTCTCCCACCAGGCAAGTGACACAAAAAGAAAATCCCAAAAAAAAAAACTTTCATCATCATTCAACACTTTCA
>WNWK01046743.1:0-14197 GCA_009830355.1 Cherax destructor
CTTTGAAAACGTGCTGAGCTACATTGATCAATTTGTATCTTTCAGGGTGGTTCCCAATAACTGACACAGAATCCATCAATTTTCCCCACAATGGAGTTTAGGCTAAGTTATCTATAATGCAAGCTAATGACTTATCTTCCGCTTTGTAATTATTACATTTGTCATTTCCCACTTATCCGGCACTTACTGGTTTGTAGTGATCTTTTGAAATGACTAATTAATGGTGTGCTAACCTCGTCCTTGCATTCCTTTATAACCCTTGAGAACGTTATCAGGGCTCGGCGATTTGTTTTGGTTTAATCTATTTGTTTGAGAACCAGGTCTCTTGTGAGGCCAAACAGATCCTTCGCGGCGTCCTGGATACACCACACGGAGGCCACAAACACTGCGGTTAGTATCAAGGTCTTCCAACACCTTCAAGATGGTGGCGTCACCTCTTTCTCACACCACGAGTGATACTCTTCCAGATTTTAACGTTTTGGTTATCCCTCCATGTTGCCAGACACACTGGCAACATGGGGGCTTTTTTTGTAGTTAAACACCCATTCTTACATGGTTATGGAATCTAACCTAACTTTAAAGACAAGTGGCGTTTGTAGGATTTCGGTAAACTAAGAAAGACGGGGTAGCTTTGTAAAATGAAGAAATGTCGAGTCACGCGCTCAACTGGCTAGCTAGCCAGCTGTGTGACACCTATGTCCCACCCAGTGATCCAGCACTAACTGTCGGTCACGCCAATATATATAACCTTCCTCAATCCCCTCAAACTGACGCTCCAACTGTTGTGACAGTAGCTGTGTACCTGTATGTTAACCAAATGTTGTGAGTCAGGGAAAAAAAAAAGGTTATGTAGATGTGTTAGAAACTACAGCCCTACTGGAAGTCATACCAGGCAAAAAATACATGTTGAAAATGGTATAAAATACCGATAATTTGATGAGTAAGACATGTGCAACAGTTTGGTATCTATTGTTAAAAAGTTTCGCCTACACAGACTTCTTCAGTCAAATACAGAGGCAGCAGGTGTAGTAGCGAAATAAGTATGATATAATCTGTTAATCAACCTTGAAGAAATAGTATTTGAGGTGGTCAGTCCCTCAGCCTGGAGAAGACTTCAGCTACTACACCTACTGCCTTTGTATTTGACTGAAAAGCCTGTGTAGGTGAAACGTTTCAACAATAGTTACCAAACTGTTGCACTTGTGTCTTACTTATCAAAAATATCACAAGAAAACAGTTGTCCTGGAGGAAGTATTTAAGGTGGTAGGTACAAGTAAATAAATAACGCAGTGCAACGGGAGAAACTGAGCCAACTCTTCCTAAATATGGCGCTGTGGTCCGCGACAGCAGACCTACCCGCTGGATCTATAACCCATTTCCATAACCTTGAAACCAGGCCGGGAGTCTGGTTTTTCTTGACTGCCGGTTCAGCTCGCTATTGCTGTCAGCGGCCCGCCGGTGTCCACAGCCATCACAGCATGGGTGATCTGACTTGGAGGAGGTTGGTAACAGCCTTTTGCCACGATATTGACTGTCCACTGTCCCTGGCGCTCCTGCTCACTATTTTACTCATCCATATCCGTCTCCAGTAGGTTACTTTTGTGTGTAGATTTGGTACTAGCCCCCCAAGCATCTTCCATGTATCTCTTAGTTTTTAAAGGGTGTACCCGGGAAGCCAGCAGAAGGCGTCGGTCAGTATGACCAAAGCCCCAGCGGCGGATCATCATATGACTAAGACCCGCGTCAGGGAAAAACTGTCCTGTTTCCTGACGAATCTTACCTGACCGCTACTCCAGAGTGAACATTCCAAGTACTTTGAGGCATACACATACCCATTAGTTTAATGCTTTACTGTGTGGGAAGTAAACCATCTCCACTGTCTTCAATTCAGACGAGTCTTCTGCCTTCAACGGAACAATATTCTCTAAACAAAAAAGGCAGGTGATTCCAAAGGTCACCACTGGCATTATTTTTCGTGTATTAATGTTGGTAGAATTACCTACAATATGTTAAGTAAAGAAAAGTGCAACTAATGCCACAAAGCAGTTGCCTCATATTTCAATAGATTTTATAATGCTCAAGCTTTATGTTTAGTTGTGTATGATCCTCCAGAATTTTATATCCAGTGCTCCTTCGGAGTTCATTCTCTCCCTATCTGTGCAGTTGGAATTTATCACCACTAAGCATCATATTTTTATATTGCCCATAGATTCTGAAAATATCAGCTTGCAATTTTCCTTTTCTTCCAAGGCGACGTTCATGCTTATTTTGATATCGTCCGCAAAGGACAATACGAGGCTATTGTTTTTGTCTGTCTGCTACGAGGATCAAAAATAGTAATGGCGCCAATACATTGGCCTTGGGGCACAAAGTTTTTACTTTGCCAAGACTAGATTTAGTCTTGTCTACTACTGTTTTTTTTTTTTGTGTTAGAAAATTTTATATAATTTTTTCACACATTTCCTATTATAATGATTTGTTGACCGAATTAGCACTCAATTTTGAGACCAGTTTGGTTCCCACTCGTGTGATTTCTAATTTAGGTTTGTCCGTACTGCTTCATTCTTATGTATGCTGCCTGGTATAAGTACTCTTGGTCCATCCAGTGGGGGTGACTATTTTATTTAAGAAGGTATTTGTTTTCTAGTAATGAATTCCTTCTGCTGTACCTGCTGTCCCCACGTCTTTTTTTTTTGTCTGTTCAGTGACTTTTAGGTATGATAGTATAATACAAAACAAAAGTTACTCGTACGTACTTTTTTATTTCCTCTTAAAAAAATGGTGTCTAGGCCATAGCATTCTTTCAAACGTTTTTTTTTTAATTTAAGAATGGTAAAATTACAGCTTTTCTCTAAGCCTTTTTTCTCTTATTTAAATGTTAAAAGTATTTTCCCATATCTGTACATTCCCTTTGGCATAATTGGAACTGTTTTAATCCGCGCTGACGCCATATACGGTGTCTTCCATTTAACATAAGAAAGGAGGAACACTACAGCAGGCCTGTTGGCCCATACTAGGCAGGTGCTTCACAATCCATCCCGCTAACAATATTTGCTCAACCCAATTTTCAATGTGCAATTCCCACTCAAATCCAACCCCTCTCACTCATGAATTTATCCAACCTAAATTTGAAACTACCCAAGGTCCTAGCTTCAATAACCCTACTAGGCAGACTGTTCCACTCATCAACTACCCTATTTCCAAACAAATACTTTCCTATATCCTTTCTAAATCTAAACTTATCTAATTTGAATCCATTATTGTGGGTTCTCTCTTGGAGAGATATCCTCAAGACCTTATTTATATCCCCTTTGTTAATACCCATTTTCCACTTAATATCCATGCAACCACATTAGGCGCACACACACACACACACACAGGATGATAGTATATCTCCCAGGATGTATAATATATTTTTAACCGAGCTACTGGCTTACCCAGTGGCTTAGTTGTGCTACTGGCAGACAGTAACACCACGACGCTGTCTTGACGCAAGCAATCACTGCAAAAACAATTCGGTACACATTTTTAAAGTATACTTATGATTAATTATGCCGAAACTAAATTTGATATGCGCATTAACAATACTTTTGGAAAAAAAAATTGAAATAAAGAAGTTGAGAGTAATAAATTTAGTTACCATTATACATTTTTCTTTTACTTATTATTCTCGCCACGGACGGTAGTTATCACTTGTGATAAAGGCTTTAAATGTTTTGCACTGAAAAATAATGATATACAAAGGTAATTGCGCGTAAAAGAAAAAGAAGGAAGCGGGTAATTCAGATATGTTTTGCGGCGCCCCGAGGGAGCGCATCATCATACAAGGGATAACAGAGTACTGGCCTGCAGGGGCTGAACAAGGTTCAACTGTGCGAGAACCACACTACCTCTATGGTGACGTCACTATACATGTAACTTAGTACACAGCACATCCTTGACCAACACTAAGAGGATACCATGTCTGGGCATGTCAGACATAAGTCACCGTTTTGTTAAATTGTCTTGGTAAATGAGGGTTAATTTACGATAACTAATGCAGAACAACATGTTAATCTTACGATGTATAGATATGATAGAAATTAAAAAACTGAAATGTTTTGCGTACGAAAACGCCAATCTTGTTTTAAGAACAAGATGGTGTACACCACAACTAAACACCGACACCAAGGATGCTGCTGTCCAAGCCTCCCCCCATCTACACCATACATACAACCCCGGATTAAACAGCCTACCCGGTCAGACCGTCACAACAGGTGCAGAGAAAATGATCCCTGAAGGAGGGTGTCCCAGTCACCATAGCCAGACAAATGTCTACCTACCTGGAGGGCATTCCGGGGATCGACGTCCCCGCGGCCCGGTCTATGACCAGGCCTCCCGGTGGATCAGGGCCTGATCAACGAGGCTGTTACTGCTGGCTGCATGTAGTCCAACGTACGAATCACAGCCCGGCTGATCTGGCACTGACTTTAGGTATCTGTCCAGCTCCCTCTTGAAGACAACCAGATGTCTACTGGTAATGCCCCTTATGGCTGGTGGGAGGCTGCTGAACAGTCTCGGGCCCCGGACAATTACAGTGTTTTCTCTTAGTGTACCAGTGGCGCCCCTACTTTTCACTGGGGTACGTTGCACCGTCTGCCAAGTCTTTTGCTTTCGTATGGAGTGATTTGTGTGTGCATATTAGGGACCAGTCCCTCCAGAATCTTCCAGGTGTAGATTATGATATATCCCTCTCGCCTGCGCTCCAGTGAATATAAGTCTAGTGCTTCCAGGCGTTCCCAGTAGTTAAGGTGTTTGATGGAACTTATACGTGCAGTAAAGGTTCTGTACATTCTCTAGATCTGCAATTTGACCTGCCTTGAATGTCAGAAGTACTTACACATGTCGGCAACAGCACAAGTAACAAGTCTTCACACTGTACAAGAATAGTATGCAATACCAACAAGATGAAAATTTAGACATGTGCAACATCTGGGTATCTTTATTGTAGACGTTTTGTCGTCCAGTGGCTTTATCAATACAGATTCTAGGACATAATTTGAAGACAGTAGAACTATATACAAAGATGAGGTAATCAATCCCTCAGCCTTGGAGTTGGTGTGAAGAGCACCGTAGTCGTGAAGATTCTGGAGCAGAGGCAAGGAGGCTGGCGCTTGTATACTAACGTCAGGTGGAAAAGGACGTGTAGCAGACGAGGGCATAGTCACTGGTAGGCGGATTCCCCAGTGGATGGGTATGTTGTAGTAGTAGCTGTAGTCGTGAAGGTCATGTAGATGTCCTCTGAACCAAGATTCCATGCGACTATGCCCTCGTCTGCTACCCGTCCCTTTCCACCTGCTGTCTTCAAATTATGTCCTAGAATCTGTATTGATAAAGCCACTGGAGGGCGAAACGTCTACAATAAAGACACCCAGATGTTGCACATGTGTCTAAATTTTCAAGTCTTCCCACTGCTGCACTTAAAATATATTCAGGTTGCAGCTTAATGCAATTAACTAGGTTACAGGTCACCACGTTTTAAAAAAAACTTTAAAAACAAAGAGAAATGTAGATATTAGTATCTAGCAACCAAAATTTCAACCAACGTAAAATTACCCAAAATATTAATAAGAACATAAAGAAGGAACACTGCAGTAGGCCTACTGGCCCATGGGAAAGAGGTACAAGTCTCCTACCGGCTAAGCCAATAACCCAACCTAGTCAGGTCAGGTCATATCCACGACTACTAGCACAATCTAGTCAGGTCCAACTCACACTCACTCGTGTATTTATACTAACAAATTCAAGTAAGTTTTATATCTGACTATCGTGACACTTATATGTCAACACTGATTCGAATTTAACCTTTGTGTGCAGTCTTGAAAGCCAAACATATCTGGTAGGTGAAAATCGATTTAGTAAATCTTATTTCAGAGTATATTTTCAAGTAAATTCAGGATAGACAGACCAGTCTGGATAACGGACAGAGCCCCCATGTAACCTCAAGAAGTGTAAAGGTGTAGATGAATGGTTCAGAGAACCGATGAGTTCATAAATTAGACATATGAAACACTTGGGTATCTTTATTGAGGAAACGTTTCGCCACACAGTGGCTTCATCAGTCCATACAAAGGAGAATCTTTACAAGATTGATGGACTGACAACATCGACTCAAGGTTGAGGGACTGACTACCTCATACTCCTGTTTTTCACGATTCTCCTTTGTATGGACTGATGAAGCCACTGTGTGGCGAAACGTTTACTCAATAAAGATACCCAAGTGTTGCATGTGTCTAATTTATCAAGTGTAAAGGTGGAGCACCTTGGTCCAGCCAGGAGTCACCACAGCCACGCCGCCATAATCTGGCCAACACAGGGGAAAAAAAAAAGCCCTCGCAAAAACAGCAGCACAGCGCCACCGCACTCCAACTGACGGAGCAGCAGCCTGCCTAAGGCTCTCGCCTCCACTTCAACTTGAATTGATAATCTGCCACGGAAACTTTAAGAGAAAGCAAAACTCCAGATAATAAAATTTCTTGTGAATCTGATACGATTTTTGGGATTAAGCAGATTATTATTATTATAATAAAAAAGGTGGTTAAGCAGAGGTTCGACAACCCGTAAAGCGCACATAAAAATTTGTCCTCGTCAAGCAGACCTGATACCTGGAAATACCATATACGTACACTAAATAAACTGACTCACTTAAGTGAATTCGGCAAACTAAGAATGTAAAATACACGTACCAGCAAGCCTTTTTATTAGAACACGTATCGCCCTAAACAGTGTTTTATGAAGACTTTATATAAAATGTGGCGTTATTTGGTCATTTGGCGTTATTTTGAGTGAATTTTCTTGAGAGATAATGTGATCACCCAAACTAATATCTATTCCATACGTCAACATCAGCGACAACCTCCCTGGTCAGTGTTTTGGCTCTATAAAACTGGGAGACAGGTCCACTTTAAGACTTTCCCTAGAATTTTCATCGTGTATCTTAAACCATTGGTTGTTCCAACCTTCGCACACTGAGGTCAGGAGACCGAATCCCCGGTACGGCTGGAAAACATTAGGACGTGTTTCCTTAAGACATCTGCTGTCCATGTTCACCCATCAGTATAATGGGTACGTGGGTGTTAGTCGACTGGTGTGGGTCGCATCCTGGGACAAAACTGACATAATTTGCCCGAAATGCTCTGCATGACAAGCGGCTTTCTATATAGTACTGCTGATGGGAGATTTCAACTTTAGACAAATTGACTGGAGCGATTTGACAGGAAATTTAGAGTCAAGTGACTTGATACGATTCAGGATTGTTTTTTGAAACAGTTGGTGACAGAACCAACTAGAGGAAATAACCTGCTAGACTTGGTTCTTGCCAGCAGGGAATCGCTAATTAATAATCTTGAGGTTAATGATGAGCTTGGGGAAAGTGATCACAAATCACTCAGTTTTAATATATCATGGAATTACCCCAATAATGGCAATCAAGTCTCTGTCCCTGACTTCCGCCTAGCTGATTTCATAGGACTGAAAAATTACCTGGGTAGGCTGAACTGGAATGACCTGACAGTGGGTCAGGTAGGTGGTGATTGCCATTATGACGTTTTCCAGAGAATAGTTCTAGCTGCTCAGACAACTTATGTTTCTAATAGGGAAATCAGATCAAAGAAAAATGATCCTAAATGGATGAACAATATATTAAAACATCTCATTGGTCAAAAGAGGAATATATAGGCGAATCAAAAGAGGGGAGCAATTAAGTAATCAATATATTCAGTTAAAGAAAAATAAAAAAAAGGTAATAAGAAAAGCAAAAGAGACTGAGATTAAAGTTGCAAGAGAATCGAAGACTAACCCAAAAGGATTTTTCAGGTATACAGAAGTAAGATTAGGGACAAGATAGGCCCACTCAAAAGTTACTCAGGTCAGCTCACCGTCAGTGATAAGGAAATGTGTAGAATTTTAACACTTACTTCCTCTCAGTTTTTACACAGGAAGATACTAGCGATATTCCAGAAATAATAAATTATGTAGAACAGGACGATAGTAAACTATGCACGATTAGGGTCACAAGTTACATGGTCCTTAGACAAATAGATAAATTAAAACCTAACAAATCCCCAGGCCCTGATGAACTGTATGCAAGGGTTCTAAAGGAATGTAAAGAGGAGCTTAGCAAACCTATGGCTAATCTTTTCAACATATCACTGCAAACTGGCATGGTGCCAGATAAGTGGAAAATAGCAAATGTAATACCTATTTTCAAAGCAGGAGACAGGTCCTTAGCTTCGAACTATAGACCAATAAGCCTAACCTCCATAGTGGGAAAATTTATGGAATCAATAATTGCGGAGGCAATTCGTAGCCATCTTGAAAAACATAAATTTATCAACGAATCTCAGCACGGTTTTACAAAAGGGTGTTCCTGCCTTACAAATTTAATAACTTTTTTCACTAAGGTATTTGAGGAGGTAGATCATGGTAATGAATATGATATTGTGTATATGGACTTCAGTAAGGCTTTTGATAGTCCCACATCAGAGACTATTGAGGAAAATTAAGGCACACGGAATAGGAGAAATTTTTTCCTGGATAGAGGCATGGTTGACAAATAGGCAGCAGAGAGTTTGCATAAATGGGGAGAAATCAGAGTGGGGAAGTGTCACAAGTGGTGTTCCACAGGGGTCAGTATTGGGCCCCTTGTTGTTCACAATCTACATAAACGACATAGATGAGGGAATAAATAGCGACATAAGCAAGTTTGCCGATGACACCAAAATAGGCCGTCCAATTCATTCAAATGAGGACATTAGAGCACTCCAGGAAGATTTGAATAGACTGATGCAGTGGTCGGAGAAGTGACAGATGAAGTTTAATATAGATAAATGCAAAGTTCTAAATATTGGACAGGACAATAACCATGCCACATATAAACTAAATAATGTAGATCTTAATACTACTGATTGCGAAAAGGATTTAGGAGTTCTGGTTAGCAGTAATCTAAAACCAAGACAGCAGTGCATAAGTGTTCGCAATAAAGCGAACAAAATCCTTGGCTTCATATCAAGAAGCATAAATAATAGGAGTCCTCAGGTTGTTCTTCAACTATATATCCTTGGTTAGGCCCCATCTAGATTATGCTGCACAGTTTTGGTCACCGTATTACAGAATGGATATAAATGCTCTGGAAAACGTACAAAGGAGGATGACTAAGCTGATTCCATATATCAGAAATCTTCCCTATGAGGATAGACTGAGGGCCCTGAATCTGCACTCTCTACAAAAGGCGTAGAATTAGGGGGGATATGATTGAGGTGTATAAATGGAAAACAGGAATAAATAAAGGTGATGTAAATAACGTGTTAAAAATATCTAGTATTGACAGGACTCGCAGCAATGGCTTTAAGTTGGATAAATTCAGATTCAGGAAGGATATAGGAAAGCATTGGTTTGGTAATAGAGTTGTCGATGAGTGGAACAAATTCCCGAGTACAGTTATAGAGGCTAAAACGTTGTGTAATTTTAAAAATAGGCTAGATAAATATACGAGTGAGTGCGGGTGGGTGTGAGTTGGACCTGACTAGTTTGTGCTACTAGGTCAGATGCCGTGCTCCTTCCTTAAGTGAATGTAACCTGACCTGACTGGGTCGGGGCATTAAGAACATAAGAATGGAGGAACACCGCAGAAGGCCTACTGGCCCATACAAGGCAGGTCCTTATCAAAACCACCACTACCTAAGAATTTACTCCTGTACTCACGACACTAATCAAACCCAGCCCCTCCCACTCATATATTTGTCCAATCTCTTTTTAAAGCCACCCAAGGTCCTAGCCTCTATCACCCTACTCGGAAGATTGTTCCACGCATCTACAACTCTGTTCGAAAACCAGTACTTGCCTATGTCCTTTCTAAATCTAAATTTATCAATTTAAATCCGTTATTTCTCGTTCTTACTTACATTGGCTTAAGCTGGTGGGAGACTTGGACCTGCCTCGCATGGGCCAGTAGGCCTGCTGCAGTGTTACTTCTTCTTATGTTCTTACGAGAATAAATGTTTTCTTGTGTAAGTGTATCGAGGAGGATCGAGTGAGCGTGCACATCAGTGGTCATGAGCGTGCACATCAGTGGTCATGAGTGAGCGTGCACATCAGTGGTCATGAGCGTGCACATCAGTGGTCATGAGTGAGCGTGCACATCAGTGGTCATGAGTGAGCGTGCACATCAGTGGTCATGAGTGAGCGTGCACATCAGTGGTCATGAGTATTTTTGTGACCGTAACATTTTACACACTAATCAAGAACTTGACAGTCACGCCAAGAATGAATGTTTGGCTACACAAACACCAGGGGTGTACTTTGTCATGGAAGAAAAAAATTAATAAGAGCAATTTAGAGATGAAATGATAATATAGGAAGCAGCACTATATTTCAAGCAGCTGAAGTGGATCAGGCTTTAAAGGACTTGAGAGGATGGTGCAGCTGCCACCCCACGTTACTCTAGTGATCACCAAGGTGACAAACGCTACTCACCACTTCACCCTGACAACAGTTTCCAAAGCTAAAGCCAGTGGCAGCTGCTGCCGTGGCCTACCATAGTATTAGTGGCTACCCACCTTTATGTTTTTAAACAGTCTTGCACCGTCCCCGCCCCAATGTCGCCGCTTAATTAACGGCTCACATCTTGACAACTCTCCCGATAATCACACTAACATCCTCTTCCCACGTGACTCGTGATAACTCAAGGTAATAAATGCTGTCTACGTACTGTAGTGGCCTTCTATTTACATGTTTATTAAACAATTACCAGAATACCGTTACACTACAAAATATATTTCACTGCGTACTACCAGACTAGATTCCCAGGCAGGAGATTAATAGGCAAACAGGTCTCCTCCACTTGTTACCTACCCTCTTCCCAGGTTTACCTACCTTTGGGAGTCTTTCTACTTGTGGGGCCCGGCCATGGGTCAGGCTAGCAGTAGATAGCTATCTGGGCGCAAGTCGACTGGTACGAGTCTTATCCTCAAGTGCTAAATGAGTTAAGACTGGGCTAGGCTTTGAAGTGAACTGTGGTAGGATAATAGTTCAGCTTGTAAATTAGAATATAGCAATAAACTCTTGTTGATTTCTCAAATATATTTTTTTCCCCTCTTACGGAGAATTGTGAAATATTAGTAACATGTGATTAGTGTGTATGTTTAGTGTTAAAGATGTGTGTCATGACTTTGATGGAGAGTGCACACGCGGAGGCTCCTGCACTGCTCTACGGTTCAAGGATCACTTCTCTGTACCCCTCACTAGGCGACTGCTTGATCAGTAACGTTGTTCGCGATTTCAGTCACTGACTAGTCACATTCCTTCCAGTTATTCTGGTCACTGACGACGTAGGAATTTTAGACATTCGTGGATGTAGTGATGGTTTGTCATGTGTGAAGGTTACAGCAGATTCGCATTCCAAAGGTTGTACTGTGTTGGCAACGATGGCTATTGTGATGGCGGCGGCAGTGACGACATAGTGACGTCATCCTCAAATTTACAACAAGCGTGATGATTCTAACCAGCTAAGGAAGTCTAGTATGTGCCGCGCTGCCACACGCAAATGTCAGTTTACTGTATTTCGTTACTGGAGGTTAACTGCCTCATGTGTGCCTTGTGCCGTTGTGGGAGGCTAACTAGCTTTGAAAATTGTATGGCGATACCGGCAAGATGTTTAAAAAGACAATGGTGTACTGTTTAGGACATTTATTAAAAGAAACGTTTCGACATACGTGGTGAAACGTTTCCTCTAATGTCCTGAACTGCACATAAGTGCATTTACCTATGTATGTACTTTATATTTACCGTATGGCTTTTTTTTTAGGGGGAGGGGGAGTGATCGCCTCGATGGACCTGTCCCAGATCAGATCACCTGACTGCTGGATAGGCTGTTACTGCTTTCCGCACGCAGCTCAACACATGCATTAGGAACCGACTAGGAACTTCCATGCTTCCTCTTGAAGACACCCAGAGGATTGTTGGTAATTTCCCCTTATGTACGAAGGGATAACGTTAAAAGTCGAGGGTCCCTGACACAATTATACTAATTGAGCCCTGCATTTTATTGGAGGTACTTTGTGCAGTCACCCATCTATCATTTTCCTTGTAGTAGCAATAGTAACATTGTTGTGATTCTCTAATGTGAGATCTTGCATCACTTCCAAGCGTCGCAAATGGAACTTTTACTCTAGGAATTATTTGAATTTGTCCTGTACTTCATTTCAGTCCATTCATCCATAGTGGAGCAACTAAAACTTGTCCTCAGTGAATGTCGTATTATCCGAGACCCTGTGGAAGACAATCTTCTGTCTTCGAAGGAAGCCACACTCATTCTGGTGTCATCAGCAAAGGATGTCACGGTGCCATTATTGTTCTTTGTTTATATCGGATATAAGACCGAGAAACAAGTGAGAAACAGCTTTTTACTGTGGCAGCCTGACTTCAATCTACTACTGTCAGAGTTCTGTTAGATAAAATTTTTTGTGCCCTTTTCCAGTTAGTTTGCCTGAATCTTGGGGCTATCACGCCATGGCACTTGCTGAAGGCTTTAGCAAAATCAGTGTCCGTCCAAGATCATGCATACGCCAAGATGTGCATGTCCAAGATCAGTGCATGTCCAAGATCGTATACGCCAAACAGTGCATACGCCGATATCATACGTCCAAGTCTGATGAAAGTAGTGCTTCCAAAATAGTGCAACTCCAAAATCAGTGCATACTCCAAATCAGTGAACGCCAAGATCAGTGCATACGTCCCAAAATCATGCATACGCCAAGATCAGTGCCGCCAAGATAGTCATACGCCCCAAATCAGTGCTGTCCAAGATCAGTCATCGCCAAGATCGTAAACGTCCAAGATCAGTACGCCAAGATCAGTGCATACGCCAAGATCAGTGCATACTCCAAAATCAGTGCATACGCCAAGATCAGTCATCGTCCAAGATCAGTCATACGCCAAGATCATGCATACGTCAAGATCAGTGCATACGCCAAGATCGGATACGCCAAGATCGTGCATACGTCCAAGATCAGTGCATACGCCAAAAATCAGTGCATACGTCCAAGATCAGTGCATACGTCCAAAATCAGTGCATCGCCAAGATCAGTGCATACGTTTCCAAGATCATGCATGTCCAAGATCAGTCTCGCCCCAAAATCGTCGTAATGGTCTAGCAATTGTGAAAGGCGGGATTGTGAAAGGCGGGATTGTGGAATTGTGATTCTATGTGATGGGACTCTTGTTTTAAACCCCCTTAAAATTCATAACAGGAAGTCATTTTTGGTCTGTACAAATAAAAAAAAAAAAAAGGATAAATTGGAATCTAGGAAAAAAAGTTATTTTTTACTTTAGGTAGATGAAATCAACGACCGAAAAATATCACCCGTCCTATCTGGAAGACAGGTCAGTGGGAGTTCTTGGATTATTTTGGGAAATGGGCGGGGGCCAGTAAGAGGGCACAAGACTACAGTGGGTAAATTGATACCGTCGCCCCCTCACCTTCACAATGGCGGCGGGCCGGCATGAAACTTGCCTGTATATTTTGAAATTTACAAATACAAAAATTTTCTTACTCCGCCCCTCTACCGGAAACCAAATGTGTTATGAAACATATAAAAATGTGGGAAAAATATTTTCAAACACCATTTGATCAGAATATACTATACGCAAGTGTTGCAAACCACATCCCACTTGCCCCCTTCCCCAAACAACAGAGGAATAAGATACAGGGGCCCTTCACGTTTTCACTATATTATACCTTTTCCTGGTTGCCTGAAGACGATACCAGGGGTCACTGCCCCACAAGCCGGCTACGAGAGGCCTCCTGGTTGATGACCGATCAACTAGGCAGTTGCTGCTAGTCACAACTAGTTCAACGTATGCCCCGTCCCGGGTGACTGAACTAACGAACTTTTCAGGGGGTATCTTGTTAAGTTTTTGTGGGGAAGGGAGGGAGTTGAGGAGTATTGGTTCCTTTAAACTTCTTATAGCAACTTCGCTTTTTACTGGAGGAATTTTTCAGTCTGCTGAGCCTCTTGCTCTTATTGATATTTCAGTATTGAAGTTTGGGGGCAATCTCGCCTGAATATTCCACCCACGCTAGGTTTCGGGGGTTTTCTCCCCCTTTTAGCCAGACTTCCGTTTTGACTGTCTGGGCCCGGCTATTTTAGCGGCTCCCCCC
>WNWK01046744.1:0-14197 GCA_009830355.1 Cherax destructor
GTTTAATGATAGTAGGAACTGGCAATGGTAAATCATAATTAACCAGTTCTTCAGATAAGAAACTTAGTAAATCATCAACTGGAACATTGATTTTAAATTTAAAATTTACAGAAAACCTACAAATAATTGTTCCTATGTACACTATTACTCTTCACATCAAGATAGAGTTAAAGTGTCGTTTTTTCTTCAATGTTTTTGAGAGCTTTACGTATTTGTAGTCCAGAGTTCATAGATGAAGAAATCTCTAAAATTTATGAAATAGCTAATGATTTAAAATACCCAAGAAACATAATTGATAAATCTTTTAAAATAGCTAGGAATACTTTTTACAATCCAAAAGGGACAACCAACCTTATTCAACCAAAATATGTTGGTTCTCCCTTACCATGAAAACTTGGTTGATATGCCTTCCTTTCTTAAGAATTTTAATATCAAAGTTGTATTTAAAAATCTTGATACAGTAAAAAGACTTTTGATAAAAAATTCCCCCAAAATGCTGACGGATGTGTCTATAAGATTCCCTGTAAAATATGCGATAAAGTTTATTATGGTCAAACTGGTAAAAGTCTTGAACTAAGAATAAAACAACATAAATATAGCATTAGAACTGGACAAGATTCTAATGCTCTATTTATTCATGTGAGAGATTTTAACCATCCAATTGATTTTCAAAATGCTGAGAAGGTTGTATCAAGCAAGTCCATGGTTGAGAGAAATATAATAGAATCATGTTTCATTAAAAGCAGTTTTGAAAATAATATGAATATTTCTTTTGGTTTATATAAATTGGATTCATTTATAATTAATAAAATTTGGGAAGATTTTAATGATAAATTGGACTAATCTTAATTCTTGGGAAGAGTTTCAGGTCCTTTCTTATGTTCCTCTTCACAGAGTCGTGCGATGTTACGCTACTGTGAGGTGTAGTCTTTGTTAGTGTGATGTGACTGTGAGGTGTATTCTGCCCCTTTATAAGCCTTCTTGTCATGTTTCCTGTTATAGTTCCTTGATAATGTGAGTAGTCACGAAAGCGCTTGGAATTCTTCTATTTTTTCATAGTGGTTTTCTTGCATATTTTGATATCACCTGTTTACT
Source organism: Cherax destructor (assembly GCA_009830355.1). Taxonomy (NCBI): domain Eukaryota; kingdom Metazoa; phylum Arthropoda; class Malacostraca; order Decapoda; family Parastacidae; genus Cherax; species Cherax destructor. Next base: position 1,096 of record WNWK01046744.1, read on the forward strand.
GTGATCTTTTTGCATATATATATATATATATATATATATATATATATATATATATATATATATATATATATGCAAAATAACAACAGGGGGAGTTGAATTATAGCTCTAGGCCTTTCATGTTACAATCAACACAATATCAGAAACAGCAGGAAATCCAGGAAGACTGGTTTATGTGAGTGGCTTTCTCCAGGATAACAGGACTTGGTGCCAAGAAAAGTACCGAGTGCTAGAAAATCCAGAAAGCATGTTACAGAATATAAGTATTAAGCTTATATAAATAAGCCCATCGGCATTGAATATGTCGTAATGACCAACTGGCTACAACATTAGTGACCTGTCATTTATCACAAATATGCCATCAGAATCTCTAGCATTTCATTATAAAAGACTTTAATATACTGATCCCATAATTATCTGGCACTTGTCTGTAGGAATTTTCCTTTCGTCGTATAAAAGAAAATAAATCTAGGGGAAGAGGCAAGAGGGAACCAATGCTATATTTTCAGAGGCTGCCCCACCTAATCCATAGGCAAGAACTAGTTTAACCATAAGAGCAGGTGAGAGAAGCATAACCTGATTACCCCTCAAATTGTCAGTGTATAACTGCATTTACGAGAGTCCAATCAGTTCAGATACGAATCTGACTTCATTTTTGGTACGAAAGTCGAGTTTGATTGAACCAAAATTATCATGTTTTATAATTACCGATTCTTAAATATTTCTTTCCGGTCAAGAGGAACAAGGAACCAGGACTCTGGCTTCCTACCTGTTTGCAGTGTTGTTGAAAGCCCCATTTGTGGCTGAATATCGCATTTGATTCCTGAGCAGTTTGTATCGAATACCAGTGTTGTGTTAACCTGACATTCAGAGGCTTGCCAGTCTGTCCCACATGAGTTACGTTAAGTCATTACTATCAATCCTATAAACACTGCCAACACAGTGTTGAGTGGAATTCTTGATCAAAATACTTTTAACCCTCATTGAAGTCTTAGAAACTACTTACTTATATGTTGAATCTTTTAAAAGCGTTTGACAGGACTGATAAATTCTCATTGTACCGGGAAAATAGTACATTCTTAATCTGAGGTATTATTCTAGGTTCAGTCCAATGATAAGTTTTACTAGCTGCCAGCAACGCTGTTTCTCTAAACTCTCTAACGTACTGTAGTTTTGTGGTAATATTAAATACTTTCCTAATTTCCTTATTGAGAAACTCTAGGTTGGTAAGCTCTCAGAAATATAGTGAGAAAGACACTCCTTTTACTCTTGTCTTATGGTAAGAATAGTAATGAATGCATTTGCAAATATTAATAGCCTTCCTATACAATGTATATTTGAATTTTCTATCAACACAGTGTATCAAAACATGTAAGAATTCAAGTTTAGAGTCCACCTTTTTCTCTACGGTGAATTCAATCTCGTTTAAAAAATGTCCAGAACCATATCACTTGGCCAAAGAAACTAAATGTCATCCACATATCTGAACTACTTGGCCTCACGGGTCACGATATCTTTCAACAGCTTAGCCTCGAAAAACTCCATATACAGATTAGTTAATAGAGGAGACCATGTATTTCCCTTAGCCATTCCCTGCCTTTGAGCATAATATTTGCCTTCAACTCAAACTTACAATCAACTACGCACAACTTAATCAACTCAGTAATGGCAAAGGGAACTCATCTAATTCGTCATCCAGACAGGATAACAGATCGGGAACAGGAACTCCAGTAAACTCCGCCATAACATAAAAACTTACTATTGTAAAATCATTGGACATGTTCACATTCTGCAAATTGTCAGTGAGGTGAACATTATTTTTTTCCTGGGCTTCAGAGATGTTGCCAAGCACTGGAGTTAATTATTTTACAAAACATTCTAACAAGTCATGTGTCGCCAACCCCACCAGACTAATTATAGGTCTTGCTGGAAATCCAAGTTTTAAGCATACTGTACACATAAGTCGCCGACCATAGCTGACAATCGTTTAATCAATTTCATATTACTACTCAGTAAGGGTTCTAAATTGTTTATTAAACTTACTCTTAATCTGTTGCAAAGGGCTCTTATTAAGGGGCGCATAAGTTCCCCTGCCTTCTAATAACATGTTCATATTTCCGCTACAATCTACCTTGTCCTTAATTACCATTGCATTTGGTTTGTCTGCTTTCGTAAGATGACCAGATTAAGAAAATATTGAATACTGCATTGCTAGCCGCTAGGAAAACTTATCACAGGACTAAACTCCTGGATAAGGTCGCTGATTAAAACTGTGCTGGTTCTTCTGTACAATGAGAATTTATCTGTCCTACCAAATATCCTAAAAATATTCAACATATAAGTTGTTTTCAAGAATTCAAGGATGGTTAAAAGCATTTTGATAAAGAATTCCGCTCAACACAGTGTTGGCAGTGTTTACAGGTTTGGTTGTAATGACTGCAACTTATCTTACGTGGGACAGACAGGCAAATCTCTATCTGTAAGGTTAACACCACATCAATATTTGATAAAAACTGCTCAGGAATCAAATGTGATATTCAAGCACACACCCGGGTTTGAAACATCTCTGCAAACTGGTCAGAAGCCAGAGTGCTGATTCCTTGCTCTTCTTGGTTGGATGAAAAAAATAGAATTGGCAATGATAAAACGTAATAAACGTTCATTATATAATAAAGGTTTTGGGTTGTTCAAATTCGATTTCTTTATGATTAAAATTAAAGCATGAACAGCAAAAATTAAAACATGAGCACCAAAAAAATAAAACATGAGCACCAAAAAAATAAAACATGAGGACCAAAAAAATAAAACATGAGGACCAAAAATTGCAACATGAACACCAAAAATTGCAACATGAACAGCATACATTACAACACAAACGCATAAAAATTACCACAATAAACTTCAATATAATCACCAAAAAATTACAACATGACCACAAAAAAAATATGAAATGAGCACTAAAAAAACTGCTTCTCAACCACCAACATCTGTGCATCAATCACCAAAAAATCACAACATAAACACCAAAAATTATAACATGAACACCAAAACTTACAATATGAGCACCAAAAATTACACGATATTCATTTTATATTTGACGCTTCAGAATATGAACTTCATTACAATAATATTAAAATACTATTTTGAAATAAAGCTTCAAGATCATACCAGCTATAATTCTAAATACTTCAAGAGTTAAGTATCAAACTAAAGTAATATAGCCTATGTGATATTAATTAATAAGAAAATTAAACTTGTGTATAATTGCTTAAAGTATCACACTTCTTTGAAGTGTGATACTTTAAGCAACCTATTAGACTTATTATATAAAAATAATTAAATGCTTTCATTGCATTCCATTATCCTTCTAAACACACACTTAGACTAGTCATTATTCTTTATATATGCTCTTATATTCTTTGCATACATCACCTGGGCAAACCTAACGAGGTAGTTAAGAAAATCGGTGTCCTGTGGATAAGCAAGAGCTGCTCCATCGTAGTTACAGGTGTCCAAGGCGTCCAGGAAGTTGGGGAATTGATTTTTGGTTATCACCTTGTAGCACCGAGACCTGTAGAGGGTGTAGCCAGGCGGACACTGACCTGACATCCGCACACCGTCCAACATATGCAGGAGCACACACACACGCACACACACACACACACACACACACACACACACACACACACACACACACGTGTGGGAGCCATAGTTAACAATAGAGAATGGAAATATTTTTTTCTTATTTCAATAGTAACTCACTAAACTTAACTACATAAAATACAGAAATAGAAAAAAAACAGTGTTTAAGAGCTTTATAATTACATGACTTACATTATACATCATATCAAGCATGTCTAGTGCAGAAATTATATCATTATGCCCAGCTTATCAAGTACACCCTGGTATAAGATCATTATTCCACGGCAAAAGTTGTTATTAAATAGGAAATTTAGTTTTCAGTGTTACTTTTGGAAATAACTTTAAAGGAACATTTGTTAAGCTGCACTAGACGTTCTACAGGAGATAATTTTTATAGATTTCTTAACATTTTTTTTATATTACAAATCAATGAAAGAACGATCATGGTAAATATCATGAGACTGGGTAAGCACACCTGGGCTCATGCAGGCGTAGTGCATGTTACTGTAGCAGGATGTCAGGTTGAGGTGACCTTCCTTGTTGAGGATGACGCATAACTCAGCACCGTTTCTTTGACCCTGATGATGAGAGCAAAGTTTATGGTCAAGCTGCTGGTTGTGTTGCCATCAATAACTACCTGTTTGAGCATATATCTATTTATATATTATATATTTGTGTCTTTCTAATTATTTCAATTTATTATTCGTTCATCATTGAAATATTTCGTATTTCTCTCTCTCTCTCTGTTTTCATTTTATCTCTGACTTCTTTCTTTTTATTAACTCTATCCAGTGTTTCTCTCTCTCTCACTCATTCACTCACTCTCTCTTTCTCTATTTTTACACAGGGTTTTACAAAGATAGATTAATATTCGAAACTTTATTTACAAGCTAAGAGCTATTACTTACATCAACTCATTTTAAACCCTTTTAATTGTTATGATAGATACATATAGAGAACAGGATGAAGTTGAAGCCATCTGTGTGCATTTGGTCAAGTGGCTTTATTGAGTTGATGTCATCATGCGGTACGAACACGTTCCAGACTCGAGTCCCTCTAGGAATAAATGATCTCAGATGAAGTGATGTTCTGGAGAAGGGTACAGTCAGAGAGTAGTTGCTGCTTGCTGCCCGTCTTGTTGTGTAGAAGCTCACTTCTCTCTCTCTCCTCAGAGTGGAGCCAATTGTGGTACTTTGACAATACTGGCCTTGTACATAACAGTAACGCCACCCAAATCCCTCCTGTGTTGAAGGCTCTGCTGGGTCACAGTGAGAGATGAGCCGTCTTGCTCTGTTCTATATTCTGTCATGAAGTCGCAGAAGAAACGGAGGGCAGGCAATAAAATAAAATGGAGCATACTCAAGGTGTGATTGTACCTGTGCCTCGTACAGAATCATGCAACCTCTAATGTCGAGCAGATGCGAAATACATCGAAGTAATATAGGCTTCCTGTCTACTTTGCAATATTTGCAACGTGGTTCTTCATAGTCAGTTTGGAGTCAAATTTCACCCCAAGGATAATTAACTTCGTCCACGGGTACCAACACTCTCCCATTCTTAATACTGCGCTAGGATTACCATCATGGTGCCTAGACACCATCAACATTTGTGTTTTCTCAAGAGCAAATGTGACCAGTGATCGTTTTTACCAGGCTGTTATCGTTCTAAGTTGGTGATGGACATAACTCTCTCTCTCTCTCTCTCTCTCTCTCTCTCTCTTCTATATATATATATATATATATATATATATATATATATATATATATATATCTTTTTTTTGCCAAGGGTTTTTCAAGGTTAGGTTAAGGCTCCTAACTGTATTTAAAAGCTAAGAGTTATTACCTACATCAAATATACATAAAAATATGGAACAGTATGTAGTTGGAGCCATCTGAGGGACAGCAATTTCATTTGGTCGACTGTCTTTATTTCGTTGATATCATTATGCTGTGTGAAAATGTTCCAGAATCGAGACATCATCGGAATAAATGATCTCCGAAGTAGTGAAGTTCTGGAGAAGGATACAGAGTGTAGTTGCTACTTGCTGCCCGTCTTGGTGTTTAGATTACTTCTCGCTGTCCTCATAGTGGAGCCAAGTGTGGTACTTTGACTGTATTGGCCTTGTACTCAACAGTAAGCCGCCCAAATTCCTCAAGTGTTGAAGGCTCTGCTGAAATGACAGATCTATCCAGGCTGGGTCCAGGCGAGAGCTGAACCATCTTGCCCTGTTCTCTGTTCTATCATAAAGTCGCAGATGAGACAGAGGGCATACTCAAGGTGTGAGCGTACTTGTGCCTCGTACAGAATCTTGCAACCTCTTTTGTTGATTAGATACGAGATACGCCGCTTCGTTTGCAAGATTTACAACACTTTTCTTCAATGGTCAGTTTGGAGTCAAATTTTACCCCAAGGATATCAACTGCGTTCCGTTCATTCTTACTACTGCTCCAGCATTACCATCATGGTGTCTAAAGATCATCATCAATTGTGTTCTCTCTCTCTCTCTCTCTCTCTCTCTCTCTCTCTCTCTCTCTCTCTCTTCTATCTATCTCTCATGCTCTCTGACCATACCGCACCTGCTAGGTAACACTCACCGGGCAATACAGGTAACACTCACCGGACAATACAGGTAACACTCACCGGGCAATACAGGTAACACTCACCGGGCAATACAGGTAACACTCACCGGGCAATACAGGTAACACTCAACGGGCAATACAGTTAACACTCACCGGGCAATACAGGTAACACTCACCGGGCAATACAGGTAACACTCACCGGGCAATACAGGTACTGTAAGTCACAATCAAAGCCATGATCCTTGAACCTGCCAATATCTGGGAAGATGTTTCCGTTTCTCCTGTAAATAACAAACATGTTATCCTCATTGTCTATAACAGAGTGAATATACTTTTTTTTTGCAATCATCAGTGCTATTAATTTCTGAATGCATTAAATGTTTAATTAATTTTAAATACACAGTGTCAAACACTGTGATGAGTGATAACCATTAGTAACAGTACTATGATACCTCACAGTAAAGCTTCCAGGACCTATAGTGAATCCCCAGTCACAGTCACAAAGTGACCCACACAAGTGACTCACAACTGTAACCCATCGGCTGTGATTACTGTGACAGACACACTATGGTACTCACTACTATAACATATTATCATTGACAACCGTGACATATACCAAGTGACTCACTAATGTAACCTATAACCAATAACTACTGTGACATACACTATACACCCACTACAGAATCCACTACACTACACCCTATGGCCAACTACAGTCTTATGATTCATTCCCCACTGAGATCCTGCACAGACTGTGACCACCACACACTGTAACCCACCACACACTGTAACCCACCACACACTGTAACCCACCACACACTGTAACCCACCACACACTGTAACCCACCACACACTGTAACCCACCACACCCCTGTAACCACACCACTACCACCCCCTGTAACCCCTACCACCACACTGTAACCCACCACACACTGTAACCCACCACACACTGTAACCCACCACACACTGTAACCCACCACACACTGTAACCCACCACACACTGTAACCCACCACACACTGTAACCACCACACACTGTAACCCACCACACACTGTAACCCACCACACACTGTAACCCACCACACACTGTAACCCACCACACACTGTAACCCACCACACACTGTAACCCACCACACACTGTACCCACCACACACTGTAACCCACCACACACTGTAACCCACCACACACTGTAACCCACCACACACTGTGACCCACCACACACTGTGACCCACCACACACTGTGACCCACCACACACTGTAACCCACCACACACTGTAACCCACCACACACTGTGAACCCACCACACACTGTGACCACCACACACTGTAACCCACCACACACTGTAACCCACCACACACTGTAACCCACCACACACTGTAACCCACCACACACTGTAACCCACCACACACTGTAACCCACCACACACTGTAACCCACCACACTACCACCACACTGTAACCCACCACACACTGTAACCCACCACACATGTACCACCACACCTGTAACCCACCACACATTGTAACCCACCACACACTGTAACCCACCACACACTGTGACCCACCACACACTGTGACCCACCACACTGTAACCCACCACACACTGTAACACACCACACACTGTAACACACCACACACTGTAACACACCACACACTGTAACCCAACACACACTGTAACCCACCACACACTGTAACCCACCACACACTGTAACACACCACACACTGTAACACACCACACACTGTAACACACCACACACTGTAACCCACCACACACTGTAACCCACCACACACTGTAACCCACCACACACTGTAACCCACCACACACACTGTAACCCACCATACACTAACCCACCACACACTGAAACCCACCACACGCACTGTAACCCACTACACACACTGTAACCCACCACACACACACTGTAACCCACTGCACACTGTAACCCACCACACACTAACCCAGCACGCACTGTAACCCACCACACACTGCAACCCACCACACACTGTAACCCACCACACACTGTAACCCTCCACCCACTGTAACCCACCACACACCGTAACCCACCACACACGCCGTAACCCACCACACACACTGTAACCCACCACACACTGTAATCCACCACACACTGTAATCCACCACACACTGTGACCCCACCACTCATTGTGACCCACCATACACTGTGACCCACCACACACAGTGACTAACCACACACCGTGATCACTACACACTGTGACCAACCACACACACTGTAACCCACCACACACAGTGACTAACCACACACCGTGATCACTACACACTGTGACCAACCACACACACTGTAACCCACCACACACTGTGACCCCACCACATATTGTAACCCACCACACACAGATCCACCACACACTGTGACCCACCACACACTGACCCACCACACATTGTGGCCCACCACACACTGTGACCCACCACACACTGTGACCCACCACACACTGTGACCCACCACACACTGTGACCCACCACACACTGTTACCACCTCGGATTATGATCAATACAAACTGTGACCCACAGGAGTCTTTCATCAGTCGCACTGTGACCCCGCCACAGTTTATGACCAACCACACCATGACCCACCACAAACTGATAACTACTCACTATGACCCAATACACACTGTGACCCACCACAGACTGTGACCCACCACAGACTGTGACCCACCACAGACTGTGACTCACCAATGTCTGATTACTACACACTGTGACCCACTATGCACTGTAACCTACACACTGTGACTCACTACGGACTTTGACCCACCACAGACTAATTCACTACACATTGTGACCCGCTACACATTATAACCCACTACACACTGTGACCCACCACAAACTGTGACCCACCAGAAACTTACGTGATGGTAAAGGCTGTCAAGTAATAGATGCTGTTGTTTGCTGTCTCCATGTCTCTTGGGTCAGTGATGAAAGCCAGTGTCGCATTCATCTCAGCGCACCTGAACCACAGAACGTATGACACTTGTTAGAATGTTTGACAGGTGTTTGAATGTGAGAAGAGTGTGAGACAGGTGTAATAATGAATGATGAGTATACGACAGGTGTGAGAATGTATGGCACTCACTAACTGAAGACGCGCAGCCAGAATTTCAGTCTAAGGGAAGGGGGGTAAGGGGAGGCTTAAGTCAGGGTTGCAGTCAGGAAAAGCTGAAGCCAGGATTTCAATTAGTGGAGTCATTGAAGCGATAACTTTGAGTTGCTTTAAAATAGGTTAGACAAGGACATGTGTGGGTGTGGGTGGGTGTGATGATCTTGCTTATGGTGAGGTGTTCTTGCTTGTACTGAGATGTTTTTTCTAGTGGTGAGGTGTTCTTGCTAGTAGTGATGTGTTCTTGCTCATGTGAAGACGCACTCTGTGAGCTCTGTGTACAACTCTACCAGCCTCTTAAGGAGGAACTGAAAGAGTCCAGACTATAGAGATACGACGATTGACTGAGGAAAACAAGAAGATTCGTAGTAATCCTCTTGTCATGAATCCTCAGATCAAGGAAGGAAGCTGAACGGTTCCCGGACAGCATGGAACAAAGCTAAGCATCAGGAGGACGGATGGAGAGATAGAAATGACGAAGATCCTGGAGACTTCTGTGGAAACTTCAAACCCATTCTCCGTGCTACCTGACTAATGTGAATCGACTACTGGGAACGACACGACGATGACCATACTTACGATAATGAAAGGATCTGCGTTTGTGACTTTTTCTTAATAATGAACAGTATACTCAAATAAGTATATTCCCCAGAGAGAAATTAGGTCAAATAAGAACGATCCCTAATGGATGAATGGGAAACTAAAGCATCTATTAGGAGGAAAACATGCAATATATAAGCGCATCAAGAGAGCAAACGTTAACCTTATTGACCAATGTGTTCATTTTATAATAGAGTTACAAAAAGGGTATTAGGAACGCTAAAAGTGATTATGAAACTGAAGTAGCTAAAGAATCAAAGACAGATCCATAAAGGTTCTTTTAAGTGCATAGGACAAAGATCAGGGAAAAATAGGACCACTAAAAAAATAGGTGTGGACAGCTGACTGATAAAGAGAAGGAAATGTGCTTTATTTTTAATAGTTATCTCTTGTCGGTTTTTACACAAGAAGACATAAATGATATCCAGCAATTAGTAATTATGCAGACCCTGAAGAAAACAAATTAAGTTATATTATATTACAGTCAAGAGGGATATGATTATCAAACAATTAGGAAAAATAAGACAAAATAAGTTCCCGGGCCCTGACGAATTATATTCAAGGGTACTTAAAGAATACAAGTAGGAACTTAGCCATTAAGGAGCCTGTTTATCTCATCAATCCAACTGGTGTTGTGGGAGAGATGTGGAAGATAGCCAATGTAATTCCTATATTTAAATCAGGGGATAAATTAGATAAATTTTGATTTAGAAACGACATAAGGGAAGTACTGGGTTTGAAACAGAGTTGTTGATGCTTGGAATAATCTTAAAAGTAGGGTAATAGTGGCTAAAACCCTCGGTAACTTCACAAAGAGATTGGACAAGTATATTAATGAGAAGGGCTGAGTTCGATTAGTATCTGAGGTATTGAAGGAAATGTTTGGTTAGCATTCGGAAAAGTTGGTGGGTGGGAAAGGTTGGTTTTGAGAAGTACCTGTCCAGTGTGGCTGAGTAGGCCTGCTGCAGTCTTCCTCCATTTTTATGTTCTTAACAAATCTGACGTTAATAGTAGGCAAATTCTTAGAATCAATTATATAAGAACATAAGAACATAAGAATGGAGGAACACTGCAGAAGGCCTACTGGCCCAAACAAGGCAGGTCCATATCAAAACCACCACTACCTAAGAATTTATTCCCGTACTCACGACACCAATCAAACCCAGCCCCTCCCACTCATATATTTGTCCAATCTCTTTTTAAAGCCACCCAAGGTCCTAGCCTCTATCACAGTACTCGGAAGATTGTTCCACGCATCTACAACTCTGTTCGAAAACCAGTACTTGCCTATGTCCTTTCTAAATCTAAATTTATCCAATTTAAATCCGTTATTTCTGGTTCTTACTTGGTTCGATATCCTCAGTATTTTACTAATATCTCCCTTGTTTATGCCCATCATCCACTTGTACACCTCGATGATATCTCCCTCATTCTACGTCTCTCCAGAGAGTGGAGATTCAACGCTCTAAGTCTATCTTCATACGGGAGATTTCTTATCAGTAGGACGTCATTTAGCACGATAGATACGTTCCTGAAAAAGTCGTGTTAGATAATTTCGTCTTAAATGATTAACAGAACTTATGGGAAAAATAGGGATACGTGTTTGAGAGTCCCCAAAAGCCAAACAAGTTTTTAGACCAACATATCTTGCAAAATTGAAGGCGAATATGTAATTTTAGTTCATTGTCATGATCTATTACTGCTTAAGACTACAAATGCAATAGAAATAATAGTATTTCTTACCTTAAATTGTGGGTAATGATGTTTGTGGATGGTAGTGAAGAGTGGATATGGATGGTGTGGCCCTACTGAGCTGAGGTGGATATGTAATTGTAGTGCATTGTCATGATCTATTACTGCTTAAGACTACAAATGCAATAGAAATAATAGTATTTCTTACCTTAAATTGTGGGTAATGATGTTTGTGGATGGTAGTGAAGAGTGGATATGGATGGTGTGGCCCTACTGGGCTGAGGTGGATAGTAGAAGTTCTTGAACTGAAGTCGATGGTTGAACTGAGTGTCTAACTTAAGTCAGTCAAGTCATTCAGTAAGTCAGTCAAGTCATTCAGAAAGTCAGTCAAGTCATTCAGTAAGTCAGTCAAGTCATTCCCAGTAAGTCAGTCAAGTCATTCAGTAAGTCAGTCAAGTCATTCAGTAAGTCAGTCGTCATGCTCAGTAAGTCAGTCAAGTCATTCAGTAAGTCAGTCAAGTCTGGCTCAGTAAGTCAGTCAAGTCTTGGCCAGTAAGTCAGTCAAGTCATTCAGTAGGTCAGTCAAGTCATTCAGTAAGTCAGTCAAGTCATTCAGTAAGTCAGTCAAGTCTTCAGTAAGTCAGTCAGTCATTCAGTAAGTCAGTCAAGTCATTCAGTAAGTCAGTCAAGTCATTCAGTAAGTCAGTCAAGTCATTCAGTAGGTCAGTCAAGTCATTCCAGTAAGTCAGTCAAGTCATTCAGTAAGTCAGCCGTTCATTCAGTAAGTCAGTCAAGTCATTCAGTAAGTCAGTCAAGTCATTCAGTAAGTCAGTCAAGTCATTCCAGTAAGTCAGTCCAAGTCATTCAGTAAGTCAGTCCAAGTCATTCAGTAAGTCAGTCAAGTCATTCAGTAGTCAGTCAAGTCATTCAGTAGGTCAGTCAAGTCATTCAGTAAGTCAGTCAGTTGCTCAGTAAGTCAGTCAAGTCATTCAGTAAGTCAGTCAAGTCATTCAGTAAGTCAGTCAAGTCATTCAGTAAGTCAGTCGTTCCCAGTAAGTCAGTCAAGTCATTCAGTAAGTCAGTCGTCATTCAGTAAGTCAGTCAAGTCATTCAGTAAGTCAGTCAAGTCATTCAGTAAGTCAGTCAAGTCATTCAGTAAGTCAGTCAAGTCATTCAGTAAGTCAGTCAAGTCATTCAGTCAGGCTGGGCCAAGCCATCTAGTCAGCCGTCAGTCAAGTCATTCATTCAGTCAGTCAGTCAGTCAAGCTATTCAGTCAGTCAAGTCATTCAGCTTTAGTCAGTCAGTCAAGTCATTCAGTCAGCCGTCAGTTTAAGTCATTCATTCAGCTGGCCAGCCAGTCAAGTCATTCAGTCAGTCAGTCAAGTCATTCAGTCAGTCGCTTAGTCAGTCATTACCAGTCAGTCATTCAGTCAGTCAAGTCGTCAGTCACACAAACTTATGTTTAAATCTTTT
>WNWK01046745.1:0-14196 GCA_009830355.1 Cherax destructor
AAGGGAACTGCATATCCTCATGGCCCTACTAAGTCTCTCAGCTCAGACTGACACAACTGAAGTCTATCAACTCAGACTGATACTACTGAAGTCTCCCAGCTCAAGCTGTCAATACAAAACCAGCTCGGGCTGCCCAGACTTCACTTGATGTATGGAATCAATCCTGTAAAGGGAATACGAAAAAGGAAACATACATAGTTTTGTTCCCACTGTATTGCGACTGTCACAAAAATTCACCGGGCCGGGCTTGGTGTCATCCACAAATAAGTGAGTACCAACAGTGTCCTGTGGACTGGTAGGCAACCTCTCGCCTCAAACACTGGTGTCCGTGGTTCGATCCCCGGAAAGGGGTAAAAACATTGGGCGTTTTTCAAATCTCCTGCCCCGTTCCCTAAAAAGAAAGGGGGGTACCTGGTGGTAGTCGACGGTGTGGGTACCCTGGGGACGATTGGGGGAACAAGGGAAAAAAGACAGACATCCTCGATGCCCTGATTTTTTTGGATTATCCTGGGTGGCAAACCCTGGGGGGTTAGAAACCCGAACAAAATCACACACACACCCCGGCGGGGCCGGAGTATAATCCCCCCCTGAAACCCCAAACTAGGGGGTACAACTAGGTGAGTACACATACACACATAAAGTTTATAGAGGGGGTAGAGTGACCAGTAGTGGCCAAGGGGCGAGGCTAGGAGCTTGACTCACCCCCACCACAACTAGGTGGTACAAAAGAGGAGTTATAAATTGCCCCTGCACAATAGGGTGGTACACCCCACATACCCCAGTATCATTACCCCCAAACCACCAATCCTCCAAAAATATTTAAACACAATCACTACCCCCAAAAACCTCCCCCTCAATTCAAACACATTATCCCAATAATCATCACCAACACATACTACCCTACAATCACCCATCACTAAACCTACCCCCCCCCGCCACTATCACCAAAACTACTAACATCTGCTAACCCCAGGAGCTGGCTAACGTGACAGATGCGATCGTTAACTGTGAACCCCAAAATCAACAGGAAGGAGGGGTTTAAAACCTTACTGTAAATTGAGAACCATGTGTTAAAACAGGAATCTCTCTCTTTCGATATTATTTATCTGTATATAACCATTTATCACACCATTATTATTATTATTATTTTATTATCATTATTTTTTTTCATTACTGAAATGTCTTTTTTAACAGGTTCGGGGCACACTCTGGTCTCTTGCTTCTACCCCAAATATTTCAGCCCCTTGGATTTAAAGTGATAACAATGTGTTTGTGTCTATTCCCCAAAGGTCGGTGGAGTAAAGCCCCCGGCTTTTTTTTTATTACGGTAATGGGGAACGGCAAAGTATTCAAACCGAAGGATATGTGGACAGGATGAACTTGAATCCCCCAAGATATTTTTATAGTTGTTTAAGTTATTTAAATACTCAGTATTATTCAGTGGGTTTCAGAAAAACTGAGCTAATATTCGGCAGTTTTTTTCACAGTTCTTTCAGATATTCAGATATGGAAAACATTTTCCCAGTGGAATACAGAAGTTTCGATTAAATTTAAAAAGTTGTGTTTACAAATCTTCAGAGATTCAGACAGTCAAAAGAAAACAAACGTGGGCCAGGAATTTTTAACCCAACTTGTCTATGTTACTATGTATGATCCTTGTACTTATGTTTACCTGTACCATAATAAACTTACTCAATGTCTTACAGGTAACCTGACCTGATGTTCCCGGGCTCCCAAAGCAGATGCAGAAGGAGGTAGAGCGGTTCAGAGTCAGATAATAGACCGGCGACGACACTCTTGACCATGACCAACCCCAGGGTCACGAGGACGCAGAGATGGTCGATGGTCGTAAAAAATGAAGAAAAATAGAAAAAGAAAGGGAAAACGAAATACACACCAGAACATGTTTTGCTGCATTTTACCTCTTTAATATTTTTTAAAGCATATACGAAAATTGCCTGCACATATATTTTGTTAGTGATTAGTGTATCCCCGGGGACAGTCAAACTAGAAACCAGAAAATGAAAATAACGTCCATACCCATACTATACTGTAGTGCATATCTCTCAGTGTTTTATGTTGGGTTTACTTTAATCCTTTAGGGATTAAATTATTCCCCTTTCTGATGAACGATTATGCCTTAATCACCTTTGTGTAGGTGATGGCTTTTAAACCCCTTTTCTATCAATAAAGATAATATACCTGATGTATTACTGGGGGGTATGTCATGACCTGTGATCATTCCTCACTGGTTTGCTAAACCCCCCCTAGAAGAATGAGGAAATATCAGAGATAACAGATGTGACATGGGCCCGGATGTAGAAGCCATGTCCTGAGAATCTGCCCCCCCTCCATCCTCAGCTCAGATGAAGGTAAGACTAGGCTACCTATGATTCATTAAAAAATAGAACAATTGTTTCTTGATGGGGGTGTCATATGATGACCCCTACTGTAATCTTTATTTCAGAGGTACTGATGAAAATATTATAGACCAGACCGGGCCCCAGGCGTTAACGAAACCATCTTCAGGTATACTCCCGGTATGCAGAGCATTTTGGGGAACAGGTTAACCTTATCATTCAAGTGCGACCCACAAAGTCAACTAACACCCGGTACCTCCTGCTAGGTGGGGGTGGGACTAAACAAGAAAAAATCCCCAAAGTTTTGCCTGTGCTGGGGATGATCCCCGGGCCCTCGGTGTGTGAGCTGAAGACCCCTATAAACCAAGCCCGGGCAACCTTATGACAATTTAATCACCCAAAATTATGTAAATGTACCTAAATAAACTGAAAAATGGAGCAGTCATATGAACAAGGCCTTCCACTGGCTTACCGGTCCACCACTTTAAAAATTAAAAAAATCATAATAAAGGTAAGCCCCTACTATTAAAATATAATCTAAATTTTATATAAAAAAAATAGGCATAGTTACTATATTATGCTCAGGGTTTCCGGGAAAACTGAAGCTAACATAAGAAAAAGGGGGAACACTGGGAGGCCTGTTGGCCCCTACTAGGCATGTCCTTCACAATCCATCCCACTAACGAATATTTGCTCAACTCAATCTTCAATGCTACCCAAAAATAAGCTTTGATAATTCTATTTCTAAATTTAGTCCCACTCAAATCCCAACCCCCCTCATCATGAATTTATCCCAAACCCAAATTTGAAACTACCCAAGGTCCTTGCTTAATAACCCTCTAGGCAGACTGTTCCCTCATCCTCCCCATTTCCAAACCAATCTTTTCCCATATCCTTTCTAAATCTAAACATCAACTTGAATCCATTTTGGCCCTTCTCTCTTGGAAGATATCCTCAAGACCTTATTTATATCCCCCTTTGTTAAAACCCCTTTTTCCCCTTTATACCTCTATCATGTCTCCCTCATTCTTCGTCTTACAAGTGAATGTAATTTAAGGGTCTTCAATCTTTCTTCATGGAAGATTTCTAATGCTATGTATTAATTTAGTCATTCTACGCTGAATTTTTTCTAACAATTTATGTCCATTTTTAAATTTATGGAGACCAGAACTGAGCTGCGTAATCTGGTGAGCCACTAATGATGTAAACGAAATAACCTCTGGACTTATGTTGCTTACACTTCTTGATATAAATCCCAGTAATCTTTTTCCCTTATTACGTACCTTAGGCATGCTTCTTGGTTTAAAGTTCCCTTTTCCATCACCCCAAACCCTTTTTCATAATCTGTTGGAAAGTTCTCTTATTTAACTTGAAAGTGTTGGGTTATGGCCCTGAGCTTCAAAACCCTTCTTTTTCTAAAAACAAATTTAAGTGAAAAAAAATAGGAACTACTTTATAAATAATTAAAATGTTTGAATATAATAATATTTATTTTAAAAGGCTTATTATCTGTGGTTACTCGTGGACCGTTAATTAAATCTGCAATCCCCGTAATTAACAACAACATATTTACTTAAACCCCAAAAAAGGGGGAAAAAAATAAATTCTCATCATATTTATATACTACGAAATCCTCAATTACAATATCTTAGTCATCTTAAAAACATCTTAATCTGTTATCAATATCTTTCATCAGTTATCAACATTTAAATAATCAGTTATTAATAACAAGTCCCAAATACCTTCTAATGTTGACTCATTAAATCGTTGTAACACAAAACTCACAAAATGGGTGGGACTCGAACCATGGCGGCAGTCCTGAAACTCAAGACCAATTATCATCTCAATCATAATTATCAGCTTCTTATCAATTATCAGCATCTTAACAAATGCTCTGCATCTTATATGGGTAATTTAGTGAAAAATCAATCTTAATCATCAGTTATCAACACTTTAACCAGCAATTCTTCCCCCGGGGAAAGGAAGCCCACCTTAAGGGTGCCCATAAATCTGTCCAAAATCCATTGAGACATCTAGCCAACGTGAAAAATCCACTGAGAATCCACCCGAAATTTAGTGAACCCCCGCTGAAAGTTCAAGTGAGAAGCCCCCAATTTTCCCGGGGCTTCTGGTGCCCCCCAAAAAGGGGGAGCTGACTGATAATCCATGGGAGAAAAAGGGACAGTGGGGCAAGATGGGGCTGGGGCTACTAGGCCACCACAAAACTGGTCCCAATTTCGCCCCCAAGTGTACATACAAATTTATGTCTTCATTGATGAATCGTTTCCCTCATAGGCAAACGGTCAAAAGATACCCAACTTTGCATTTTTTAATCATCAGTGTTTTATACCAATTGCAACTCTGGATGCCCCAAATGCCTAAGTCCGACAAATGGGAATTTTAAAGACATTTTCAGCACGGGGAAAGAGTTGACCGGGTTACTAACTCTCCGTTAATAGTTCAACAAGATCTTTAGTAGTGTCGGGCAAACTACAGGCATACAAAAAAACCCCGCACATAGTAAAAAAGTTTAAAGACACGTTTCCGTCCTACTTAGACCATTTATTGACCGAAACGTGGTAAACTCCTCTCTTCTATGTGCGGCTTTTATATTGTTCCCTCAAGCTATTGTGACTTTTGTTCTTTATAGGCCCATAGGCCCCTACGTTAAAAATTTCCCCCTTTTCCCTTTTAAATTTTTCATATATTCATGTTCCAGTCATATGTTTTTTGTGTTTTTAAAACCCTTTATATACTCAAAGCAAAAAAAAAAAAAAGTCATAATTATAATTTTAAGAACTAAATTAAAATTTCGGGGGAGGAAAAAAAAAATCAGGTTTTTAAAGTTTATTGTTTTAAAAATAGTAATTTTGAAAAATGTAAAAAAAAAACAAAAATAACTTAAATATTTAATTTTACTCGATAGGGATGTAGGCAAAAATTCAAAATTTGTTTATGTTTAAATTTAGGCTAAAAAAGATGTTACACTTGAAAACTTCTTAATGTTAAAATTAACAAATGAGATTTAGGTTTTTTTTTCAAAAACTGTTTTCATTCCCATCATCTATATTTTTTTTGTTTTGGTAAAAGCAGATAAATACATTATAAAGAAAAACGGAGGGGGGTTTTCTATACTCAAAACCTATATATATACGTATATATATATATATATATATATATATATATATATATATATATATATATATATATTTTAAAAAAAGATACAAATAATGTCAAAATTTAGTTAACGAGGAGATAAAGATATTTTGAAACCAAATGAAAAATGTTTTCATCTTTATGGTCATTTAAAATTTCCCGCAAAAAAAAAAATTGCCCAGAAAAAATTATATATATTTTTTTTTAACCCCCATAACAATTAACTTTTTATAACCTGTAATGGTAATTCGGGGTTTTATATTTTTAATATTTTTTTTAATATAATTTTCTGGGCTCGTGTAGTCTAAAACAATGGATTATGTAACAATATAATGTTAAATGTTTGTAATAATTGTATAATGCCGGGTCATAAACTAACCAACCAGTGGTATATGTTAGAGAAACTTCCTGAAATGTATTGTTTTCAAATTTTTGCCACTTTGTCTTCCCAGAACCCAAAAAAAATGAAAATATATTTTAAACTTTTTGTGTTTTAACATGATATAATTTGGTCAATAATTTTTTTGAGGGAAAACCCTTGTCTGAAAATAAATATAATAACAGAATTTATTTTTATGTATTGATCTATAATGATACATTCACTTAAAATTATTAAATCACTAAAAATACACAAAAGGAATATTAAATTATTCTAATCATTATAATTATTAAAATAATTTAACATCTGATTAATATTCGTATTAAAAATTAAAAAAAATAATCCTGAATTTAATTTAATTCCCGCGTAAAAAAAAAACAATTTAAAAAAAATATGCATATGATAATTTTCGGGTGACTCTGCTACCATCGGCTCTGAAGAAAGTACCATTTTAAAAAATGGGTCTCATTTTTAAAGCAATTTAAATCCAAGGGGGGGTTGACCCCTGAAACCCTCTCGGTTATTATTATTATTTTCTTAATTTCCCGATGGTTCTCTTTTTCTGTTACATTAACATTGGGGGAAAATTAATCTTGAAATGATCGATGATATGTTTTTCGATGGAAGACTCTTAATTAGCCAGGCCTCATGGTGGATCAACCTGATCAACCAGGCTGTTACCTCCCCGGTCCCAAATCGAAACCCCAGCCTGGCTGGTCGGTACCGCTTTGGTGCTGTCCAGTCCGATTGAAAACAAAAAGGGGCTTTGGTAATCCCCCTTTTGTATGCTGGGAGGCAGTTGAACAGTCTTGGGCCCCTACATTTTTGTGTTGTCTCTTATCCTGCTAGTGGCCCCCCTGTTTTCAGGGATGTTACATCGCCTCCGAGTTTTTTGTTTTGTGGGAGTGACTCTCGTGTGCAAGTTTGGTCTAATCCCTCGGATTTTCAAGTGTATATAATAATTACTCCCCCGCCTGCATTCTGGGATACAGGTTTAGGAACTTCAAGTGTTCCCAGTAATTGGGGTGGTTTACCCACTTATGCGTGCTTTGTTGTTATATCTTTATTATGCCCCTAATCCTGTGGGCTAGTAAAAAGTTACAGAGGTACATAATGGGCCCAGGGACTGGACCAAAAAATTTATATAGCTGAGCAAGTTACAAGGTAATGAACTAACAAGCTAAAGGAAATAACTCAAATTCAAATTTAAAAAAATGGTAAATTTCCCCGTTTATACATGGTTACAATCATGAACAAATTATAACGCAATGAACATTCCCTACCACCCAGTCACAACTGTAATAGTTCTTTCAAATTTATTGTTGGGTCACACATACACACTTACATATACACATACACACAAAAATACACAAAATATATACATACACACCCCCACACACAACAGGCCCAGCCTTCAATCGACATGTGCACGGACAAAAAAAATAACACCCCCCAACACACACACACACACACACACACACACACACACAAAACACACACACACACATACACTGGAAATTTTTATTTAAAGGACAAATCGGGGTTTTTTTCCAGAATGGTCTGTAATATCCCCTTGGAAAAAATCTTTGACATATTTTGAACTTTTCTAAATGAGTTGCCCAATTCATTAATTTATCGCACTCCAGTACATAATGACGCAGGGTTGAAAAAATCAACTGACAAATTTTCATTTTGTTTGGTCTACATCGGTGGTTGTGTTTTAAACCCTCCAAAATTTTTTAACCCAGCCGGGGGCGGTGGTGACACCCAAGAGTCTGCTTTTTTTTGGATCCATAGACATTACTCCTCCTGCATGATAGAATGATGATGATGGACTATGGTGTCAATCTCCTGAGTCTTAAGTCAAAAAAATTCAGTTCAGTTCTTTTCTATTTTGTTCTCAAACTGCAACGACAAGCCAAGATTTTCTCCCCCCTCTTTGAAAGCAAAAATTTCCCAAATTTATCAGTTCTATCAGCATCTGAAGACCAATGTGAGATGGAATCCACACATGTACTCATCTTACAATCTCCCAAACCTTTTTCTGGCTTCTGACACAAGCATCTAAAGTTATCGTGAGTTGGGGCATTTATGGATGACAGAAAATCAGTTACAATTAGGGGTCAACCTTGGGATTGGGGTTTGGTGCAAGTACAAACAGTTCTGTCTGAAGGGTAGGGCCCCAGTTATTGATGGTGCTCAAATTTCTTTAAGAGAGCCATCACTCTTATGAAAAAACAGCACTACCAGCTGCACCAGTGGATTGGTGAACTGAACCATCAACGTAAAAAATTTTGGGAGAGTGTGCTGTTTGGCTAAATTATCAATACAGCTTAAGGCATCATTTTTGGGCCCCAAGGCGAAGCTTTGGTTGTGATTTAAGAGTTTGGGGAAATGGAGGGATGGTATTTTTGGAATGGGGGTAATATTCCATGGGCGGAGAAGTCCCGCTGTTGCCTTACTGCCACAGATCTGTATCTGTTCATGCGGAGGTCGGTTCTTTTTTTCGATCCATCTGGGGGGATTTCCCAGTGCTGAGAAAGTTTGGGGGCTGTGGGGGGTTTTGAATGGGCCCAGATTTTCCCCCAATTAGGATATTTCTTTCATCCGATCTCGTGTTGGAATATCAAGTTCTTTCTGCATTTTAAATTTGGCAGTACGGGGCACCCAAAAATGATCCTCATTGCTTCGTTCTGCATTTTTTCCACCCCTCAAGTTTCCCAGTCAGACACAAGAGCAAGTAGTGGCGCAGCATAATAAATTGATCTAATATAACAAGATACATCATTTTTACAATTTTAACATTAGCACCATACCTGGGGTGAAACCCCGCCACAACTCTAAATGCCCCAACCTTTCTTTGTATTGGAAAAAAGTCTCGTTCAACAGGTCCCAAATAATGGGACCTCAAAGCCCGAAAACCCATCTGTTTACATATTCTAGAAAAGACCCATCATGCAACTGGATCTGGGGCAGTGCCCTCTGTCGAGGAGGACCCCCAAGTATTTTGTTTTATCATGAGATTATCAACCTAGGTCCCACACGAGGCTAGTACATGGTTAAAAAATGTTTTGGGGGTTGGAGAATCCGGTTTGTGAATCATTATATCATCACAAAACTGATCATATAATGTGGGGGGGCCTAGGCATAGCATTAAAGAAAAGGGATTAATTAGAATATTGAATAGAAATGGGACAGAACCCCCCTGTGGGGTTCCCAATTCAAAGTCTTTAGTTTCTTCTATGCCCCCGGAACAACACAGAAGACTTTTTGTTGGACGGGACCCTTTAAACCGGGAGAACCATCCTCCAACATCCATTTGGATTCCCAATGATTAATTTTGTTGGGACATCCGTTTAAGGTCAGGAAGGTAGTGAGCTATCAGTGTGCAAAATGAAAGGTAGCTAAACATTGGTCCCCCCTTCCATGCATGAAACCCTGCAATCGGGGACAAAAATTTTTTATTCTGCATGAGACGATTCAGAATCATCCTCTCAAATGTTTTTTCATAAGCGCTATGAGATATTGGGGGAAATGAATTTTTTTTTGGGCAGGAAAGGGAATGATCAGGCTGTTGGTCCAAAAAATTTTGGGGGGCTCCCCAGTTAAAAACTCATGTTGTATAATTCGATGAACAAGCGACCTGAAGAGGGTTCATCTGGGGGGGCATTCCTGGTTTTTAAGGTTCTCATTATCATCCTGTCATTTTATACAATGCGGTGCTACAGGTTTTGGTCCTTGAAGGTGAGTCCTCGACATGATCACTCCCAGGTCTTTGACTTGTTTTCCTATTTGTGGTTGGAATTTGTTTTTCTCCATTTTAATTTCCTGAACGTTTTCCATATCTGATAATTGAAATTTCTCATCATTGAAATTCATTTGTTTTCTCGCCCCTTTAAAGATTTGGTTGATGTCTGCTTGTAGTCTTGCAGTGTCTTCAATGGTGGACACTGTCATAATTCGGGGGTCATCTGCAAGGAAGACATAGCACTTTGGGTTTTATCCCCCTTTTATGTCCGATATGAGGATGAGGGAAAAAGATGGGACCGAGTACTGTGCCTTGTGGAACGAAAATTTTTCCCTTACCCCTCAGACTTTACTCTGTTCACTACTCTTTGTGTTCTACTTGTTAGGAAAATTATGATATCTGCCCACTTTTCCTGTTATTCCTTTACCCCTTTTGTGTGCTATTACACCATGGTCACACTTGTCAAAAGGTTTTTGAAAAAGTCGATTTCTCTGCATTCTTTTTTCTTAAAAGAGCATCAGGACCGCCCTGCATAATAAATTAATCAGCTCTAAAAAATTTTTTTTATTAAAAAACTGGGAAAAAAAGATTGAAGTACTGTACAAACTAAAATGGGGACCTACCCAGCCCCAAGAAATAAGTCAGATAACCCTTTTTAAAGATTCATGGCATCCCCATTTGACTGTCTTGCAACAGTAAAAACACTGACTGTTTTTAAATGGATACCTTTGTATTTGGAAATTCCCTTTTTTTTTTTTTTTTAGTCAGGGGTTCAGTTCAGTTGGGCCCAGGTAAGGACCTAAAAAGGGAAAATGGGGACAGCGAAAATATCGGTGAGGGGAAGAACTGCAGTCGAGAAAAAGCAGCCTAACCCAACATTTGAATAAGTCGGGGGACTCAGACTCTCAGGAAAGGACCCACTAGGGGCGGGGGGAAGTGGGGACAGAAAAAAATAGCCGGTGGAGGAAGGCTTGGTAGAAAAAAGGGTGGCCCCAAAACATAACTACTTT
Source organism: Cherax destructor (assembly GCA_009830355.1). Classification (NCBI taxonomy): domain Eukaryota; kingdom Metazoa; phylum Arthropoda; class Malacostraca; order Decapoda; family Parastacidae; genus Cherax; species Cherax destructor. The sequence continues at coordinate 10,654 of WNWK01046745.1, forward strand.
GTTTTAATTATAAAAGTTGGAAAATCTAAACCCATGGGGTAAATAGCACCTGGGGAATAAACCATTTCAACCCAAGAAGGCATAATTTCATTTGAAGGTTATTTTAAAATTTTGTATTAAAACCCCCTCTGCATTCGTAATCTGTATAATTTGTTGTTGTTTATAATTACCCCTTTATTTTTTTTTTTTTTTTTTATTATTATAAAAAAAGACAAAACCCATAGTTTTCTTTTCTCTAGCATTAAGGGTTTTTGCTCTGACCCTATTTTCACTTTCTAGTTGCTGGGTATTTCTATTATCCCGGAATATGTTATATGTACATCATTTTTTTGGCTTCAAGATACCCGTATCTTTATTTTATAAAAAAAATGAAATTTAGGATTTACTAAGTACTTTGACTTATGAGATCATTCACGGCATTTGTCAATATAATGCCCCCACTACATGTATATACAGCCCTATACACTAACACACTCAAGCTAAAACTATCATAAAAATAAAAACGCTTTATATTAACAAACACAAGAAAAATTAATATTACAAACTTAAAATAACCTATGTAAATATAAAAAAGTTTAAATGATTAACTAAACCCCAAAAATTTCCCCAAGAGGTCTCTAAAATACCCCAGTAATTAAAAAAAACCAAACTATTAAAATAAACAGGGGGAGTTAAAATGTGGTTCACGCAAAAGGAAAGGGTTTGCGAGCAGGGGCAATTGTTGAAGCGTATTCCCCCTATTTTCAATCTACAGAGGATTGCCTCATAGTGACAATTTTGTTAACAGACCAATGGTCTCACTACTTTTACTGTACCCAACTCACACTTGGGTTCCTCCATATCAAAGCGGGAAACACAACTTAAGAGGACTCAATCTCATTTCAACCCTGAACCCAATCTTTATTCAAATGAAAAAAAATAGTTTTTATATTTTAAAATTTTTTCTGACAATGCCCTTTAACTGTTTTAAATGTCTTTAACCTGGATGTCTCAGATATTAAAATATGAAATTAGAACCAGTTATAAAAAAATTTAAGGCAAATAGCGGGATATTGCAGCGCTAAATGAATTAAAAAGGGTGAGGGAACAAGTGCGAAGCATAAAAGGCGAAAAGGCAGGCACTATTGCTCAAAAATCAAAAAGGAAAAAAAACCTAGAAAGCTCTGGCAACAACTAAAACGTTTTTTACAAAAACCCCCTAAAAAAGATCTAACATTTGAAAACATGAACATAGAAAAGTATGTTTATGGGGGGCTTAAGGGAACAGACTGACTGTTTGTATGGCCAGGCTTGGCGCTACAAGTACTTCTGGCATTTTGGGGAATACACAGATGATGATCAAACTAAAAAAAATTATGTGATCAGGCATATGGTCATTTTTAAAACACTATGTGCTGAATTGTCCACTTTTGAGGAATATGAATGACAGTATAAAAACCAAATTGACTGTTAAGATATCTTATTCATGAAAAAAGATACCAATTGTACTAAGAAAATTTTCCCTAAATTTGCTTGTAACAAAAAATTGAAATGTAGATATAAACCAAATGTAAAATTTTTCCCTTTGGGGGCCTAGTCCCCTAGGCCTTTTTGTATCCATATCTCTTCCCTACCGTCCACGGATGGATAGGGGTGCACAATAAACTTTTCCCGGGAAAAATAAAAATCTATCTAATAAACCAATTACATTACGTGCCCCCAAAAGATAACATCCCGAGCGTTCTTAACTCATTTATTAATTTTTCTTGCCTTCGAAGGCACTGAATCGGCTTTCCGCAGTGTCACGTTTATTTAAAAAAATGGGAGCCCTTTTAGTATTTGTCCCACAGTGGACCTGTGATAATTCTTCATCTCCTTCAACACTGAAAGGGGCGTTCCCTAAATGGGGGCTCTAAATGATAAAATATCGCATTGCAATTGATATTGAAAAAAAGACAGCCGAGAGTTCGGATCAAAATTTTTTGATAATTCCTTTTTTGCATTTCAATTTAAAATTCGGGGAATATGTTTGCTGGGGGATGATGACGTTTTTTCATAGATCTTTTTAGGGGTTAAATTTCTGTACTGTCGATGAAACTGTTAAGCTGCTAAAAAATTTTATTCAGACTGTTGAACTGCCAAAGACATCCGGAAATGGTAAAGTTATCTGCATGACCCGAGCTCATAAAGGACTGAAATAATGAATCTGTGATAATGAAGACATTAGTCCTATAATGCTGCTCAGCATCGATTCATTGGTAACTTGCAATGTGTTACAACTTTTTCCCCCCAAAAAAAAAATCAATTATGTGCTACAAAATCGGCATCGCACTGTCGACGAATCTATTGAATGTCATCTGCAAGACATTCAATGTCCCCTTTCTCTCAGCATCAAGTGTAGCAATAAGGGGAAAAAGGGGGGGGAGGGAGGCTCGTTTGAGCCAGAGGGGGGCCCAAAGGGGCCCCTGATGACCCGTGGTGTGAGGGCCAGCAGCAGCAAGGGCCCTCCCAGTGATGGGTGCGGCCCCACCAGCCCCACTACAACGTGTGTAAAAAAAAAGGAAAGGGTGTCACCTCCTCCCACTACAACCCGTCTTTTCTGCTTTTCTTCCCCTCCCCAGGCCCCAGGGGTATGCATGCCATTAAAGGGTTTGGGGGCAATGCCCCGGCCCTTTTGCCAAGCATGGGCTGGTAGATGACGCCAAGCCCCAATGATTTGATCAGTTGGACACAGGTGAGTGGGCCCTAGTTTTCTCTGTCACCTGTTCCCCCCCTTCTGTCATTTTTATTCCCTTAAACCGATAAATTATCTCTTCCAAAAAATAAAAAATTTCATTTGAGCCTGTTCCTGTCTTTAAAAAAAATATTACAATGTTTACATATCTAATGTCACGTTCATTATAGCAAATTTACCTTGTCAAACTTTGCCCAAATATAAAGTAATGGTTTCCCGGTTGTAGGATTTTCTATTTTTAATAAATATAAAAGTATTTTTGATCAAGTTTTATTTGGTAAAAATTGATGTTCTACAGAACATCAATATTTAGTTAACCCAATAGGATTATTTCCCATTGTTTAGACTAGTAAAAAAAAAAAAGTTAATTTATGTTGAAATATAAATCATATAATTATGAATAAAGTTAAATTCAGGTTTTAATTGTATTTCTTGTTAATTATAATGTGCACAGCCTATCAGCCAAGTTAAATGCTGTTGGGCTTTCAGTTAAGTTAAAGACTAATGAACTTAAAAACTTGGAAAGTAGACAGTCTTTTGGGAAATCTAAACTAGCTTATTTCTGGCAAATCTATAGTTAACAAACAGAAATTTTGGGCATTTAGAGCTGTTGCATAGAAGTTTGGGTGTCTAAACTTTCAAATGAATTTTCAAGCATCTAAAAAGGGAATGAGCAAAAACCATCTTAGTATGGGCTAACAAGCAAAATAATTCGGCATCAGAAGGTAACAAATAGGTTTTTGGCTGCCTATGGTTCAGCCAAATATTCAGGCCTTGAAGCTATCTGACAGAAGATTTGTTTAAAGCAAACCCCAGAGGAAAAAATGTAA
>WNWK01046746.1:0-14196 GCA_009830355.1 Cherax destructor
TAATACTACTGACTTGAAAAGGATTTAGGAGTTCTGGTTAGCAGTAATCTAAAACCAAGACAGCAGTGCATAAGTGTTCGCAATAAAGCTAACAGAATCCTTGGCTTCATATCAAGAAGCATAAATAATAGGAGTCCTCAGGTTGTTCTTCAACTCTATATCTTGGTTAGGCCTCATCTAGATTATGCTGCACAGTTCTGGTCACGTATTACAGAATGGATATAAATGCTCTGGAAAACGTACAAGGAGGATGACTAAGTTGATTCTATGTATCAGAAATCTTCCCTATGAGGATAGACTGAGGGCCCTGAATCTGCACTCTCTAGAAGGCGTAGAATTAGGGGGATATGATTGAGGTGTATAAATGGAAAACAGGAATAAATAAAGGGGATGTAAATAGCGTGCTAAAAATATCTAGTATTGACAGGACTCGCAGCAATGGCTTTAAGTTGGATAAATTCAGATTCAGGAAGGATATAGGAAAGCATTGGTTTGGTAATAGAGTTGTCGATGAGTGGAACAAACTCCCGAGTACAGTTATAGAGGCTAAAACGTTGTGTAGTTTTAAAAATAGGCTAGATAAATATATGAGTGGGTGCGGGTGGGTGTGAGTTGGACCTGACTAGTTTGTGCTACAAGGTCAGATGCAGTGCTCCTTCCTTAAGTGAATGTAACCTGATCTGGCTGGGTCGGGCATTGGCTTGGGCCGGTGGGAGAATTGGACTAGCCTCGCATGGGCCAGTAGGCCTGCTGCAGTGTTCCTTCTTTCTTATGTTCTTATGTTCTTATGTGTGTGTGTGTGTGGACCTGTGTGTGTGTGGTGGTCTATGTGGGTGGGAATATGTATGTGTGGAACTATATGAGTGTGAGTTTATTAAGTATGTGAAAAGTAGTGGGTAGGAGTGTGTATTAGGGTGTATTAGTGTGGTGCAATTTGTGTGTTACACGTGGTCTTCAGTGTTCCTCTGACCTGACCTGACCCACCACACATAAGAACATAAGAAAGAAGGAACACTGCAGCAGGCCCACTGGCCCATGCGAGGCAGATCCAAGTCTTCCACCTTCTTAAGCCAATGCCCGACCCAGCCAGGTCAGGTTACATTCACTTAAGGAAGGAGCACGGCATCTGACCTAGTAGCACAAGCTAGTCAGGACCAACTCACCCACCCGCACCCACCCATATACTTATCCAGCCTATTTTTAAAACTACACAACGTTTTAGCCTCTATAACTGTACTCGGGAGTTTGTTCCACTCATCGACAACTCTATTACCAAACCAATGCTTTCCTATATCCTTCCTGAATCTGAATTTATCCAACTTAAAGCCATTGCTGCGAGTCCTGTCAATACTAGATATTTTTAGCACGCTATTTACATCCCCTTTATTTATTCCTGTTTTCCATTTATACATCTCAATCATATCCCCCCTAATTCTACGCCTTTCTAGAGAGTGCCTATCTTCATAGGGAAGATTTCTGATACATGAGATCATCTTAGTCATCCTCCTTTGTACGTTTTCCAGAGCATTTATATCCATTCTGTAATACGGTGACCAAAACTGTGCAGCATAATCTAGATGAGGCCTAACCAAGGATATATAGAGTTGAAGAACTGTTTTGAATTACTAATTACTATTCTTTATTGAGTATTTATTAGCCTATTTGGTGTCCCTTAGCTCAATTGATAGCCACTCAGTTCACACACTGTGCTCCGGAGATCGAATCCCCGGTATGGCTGGATAACATTAAGACGTGTTTCCTTAAGACACCTCCTGTCCATGTTCGCCCATCAGTATAAAATGGGTACCTGGGTGTTAGTCGACTCGTATGGGTCGCATACTGGGACTAAACTGAACTAATTTGACCAAAATGCTCAGCATAACAAGTGGCTTTCTATATAGTAGTATGTCATTGATTTCAGCTAGGCCTGTATACCTTGTACATGTACTTGTAGAAATAAAGATATTATATTATACTATTATTTATTATTATTATTATTATTATTATTATTATTATTATTATTATTATTATTATTATTATTATTATTATTATTATTATTATTATTATTATATTATTCATTTTCATACAGGGAGGGTGGGCCGTTCACATATCAGCTGGTGGTACATGGAAACCAACCTCTGACTCTCCGATCCGCAACCTGCAGCCTGCAGCTTGCAGCCTACAGATTGTCCAGCTCGTTGTGATGTTCTGGCGTATCTCCACCTCCTTTCTTCTCTCTATATAATATATTCCCACTTACTGTGCTTCTTTCACGGGTCACACACTGATTTCACTCTGGGTGGCACATATGACATCAACGCCACACCAGGCCTGCCGTCTCTGACCTGCGACGCCAGTATCACTTTTAAGTTCACTTGTGAAATTGTGGCTCTCACCACATTTATGTGGCTCAGGGGTTGTTCACTACCCTGACACACTTAATGTCTCCTACAAGAACCTTGGGTACCATAAAAAATGCTCATATTAACAGAGCAATAAAGTTGTGAATAGCGCACGTATGGTCCCTAAGTGAGGTCCCTAAGTGTGTGTGTGTACTCACCTAATTGTACTCACCTAATTGTGGTTGCAGGGGTCGAGACTCAGCTCCTGGCCCCGCCTCTTCGCTGTCCGCTACTGGGTCTCTGCTCTCCCTGCTCCATGAGCTTTATCATACCTCGTCTTAAAACTGTGTATGGTTCCTGCCTCCACTATATCTTTCTCTAGACTATTCCACTTCCTGACAACTCTGTGGCTGAAGAAATGCTTCCTAACATCCCTTTGACTCATCTGAGTCTTCAGCTTCCAGTTGTGTCCCCTTGTTTCTGTGTTTCCTCTCTGGAACATCCTGTTACTGTCTACCTTATTGATTCCCTGCAGTATTTTGTATGTCGTTATCATGTCTCCTCTGACCCTTCTTTCCTCCAGTGTTGTTAGTCCTATTTCCCTCAATCTTTCTTCATAAGACAGACCTCTGAGTTGTGGAACTAACCTTGTCGCAAACCTTTGCACTTTCTCTAGTTTCTTTACGTGCTTGACCAGGTGTGGGTTCCAGACTGGTGCTGCATATTCTAGTATGGGCCTGACGTACACGGTATACAGTGTCTTGAACGATTCCTTGTTAAGGTAACGGAACGCTAATCTTAGGTTTACCAGTCGCCCATATGCTGCCGCAGTTATCTGGTTGATGTGTGCCTCCGGAGACGTGCTTGGCCTTATACTCACTCCAAGGTCTTTCTCCTTTGCCGAGGTTTGTAGCCTTTGTCCGCCTAGCCTGTACTCTGTCAGCGGTCTTCTTTGCCCTTCTCCGATCTTCATGACTTTGCATTTGGTGGGATTGAATTCGAGAAGCCAGTTGCTAGACCAGATGTCAAGCTTGTTCAGGTCTGTTTGAAGTCCTGCTTGGTCCTCCTCCGATGTGATTCTCCTCATTAATTTCACATCATCTGCGAACAGAGACACTTCTGAGTCTATCCCATCCGTCATGTCATTTACATATACCAAGAATAACACTGGTCCTAGAACTAACCCCTGTGGTACGCCGCTCGTCACAGGCGCCCACTGTGATACCTCATCACGCACCATGACCCGTTGTTGCCTCCCTGTGAGGTATTCCCTGATCCATTCCAGTGCCCTTCCTGTTATACATGCTTGTTCTTCCAACTTCTTTACTAATCTCATGTGAGGAACTGTGTCGAAGGCCTTCCTGCAGTCCAGGAAAATGCAATCAACCCACCCTTCTCTCTCTTGCCTTACCTCTGTTACTTTATCATAGAACTCTAGGAGGTTTGTTACACAGGATTTGCCTTCCCGGAATCCGTGCTGTCTGGTGTTTATTATCCTGTTCAGCTCGAGGTGTTCCACCATTCTTTTCCTGATGATTTTCTCCAGGACTTTGCACACTATACATGTAAGTGACACCGGTCTATAGTTTAGTGCCTCTTTTCTGTCTCCTTTTTTAAAGATGGGGACTACGTTGGCCTTCTTCCATTCCTACCTGGAGTCTACCTGGAGAAAATTCCAGGGGTCAACGCCCCCGCGGCCCGGTCCGTGACCAGGCCTCCTGTTGGACCAGAGCCTGATCAACCAGGCTGTTACTGCTGGCCGCACGCAGTCCAACGTACGAACCACAGCCCGGCTGGTCAGGTACCGACTTTAGGTGCCTGTCCAGTGCCTGCTTGAAGACAGCCAGGGGTTTGTTGGCAATCCCCCTGATGTATGCTGGGAGGCAGTTGAACAATCTTGGGCCCCTCACACTTATTGTGTTGTCCCTCAACGTGCTAGTGGCACCCCTGCTCTTCATTGGGGGATGTTACATCGCCTGCCGAGTCTTTTGCTTGTAGGGAGTGATTTTTGTGTGCAAGTTTGGTACTAAGCCCTCGAGAATTTTCCATGTGTATATAATAATGTATCTCTCCGCCTGCGTTCTAGAGAGTACAGGTTTAGGAACTTCAAGCGTTCCCAGTAGTTGAGGTGGTTTATCGCACTTATGCGTGCGGTGAAGGTTCTCTGCACATTTTCAAGGTCAGCAATTTCACCCGCCTTGAAAGGTGCAGTTAGTGTGCAGCAATATTCTAGCCTAGATAGAACAAGCGATCTGTAAAGTGTCAACATGGGCTTGGCATCCCTGGTTTTGAAGGTTCTCATTATCCATCCTGTCATTTTCCGAGCAGATGCAATTGCTACTTTGTTATGGTCCTTGAAGGTGAGATCCTCTGACATGATCACTCCCAGGTCTTTGACATTAGTTTTTCGCTCTATTCTTAAGTTCAATGTGGAATTGCGATGAAGGAGTTTCTTGGCAATAGGTCCAGCTATGTTGTAGAAGTCGTTGTTCTGGTTGAAGTTGTTGGATATGCAGATAGGTGATGATTCCAGGATTCTTCGGTATTGCGTGTTGTCTTCTCTGGCGATGAGTCTTGCGTTTCTGTAGTTGATTAAATGGTTGTGTGAATTTCGGTGAGAAACACAGGCATTCCTTGGGTCGTCAGATCTGCCTGTGTATACCCCTGCAGTGGATTGAAGCTTGTCCTGTCTGTTACTGGTAATGTCCTTGATGGTTGTGGATGTGGAGGTAGATACTCAGAATGAGATACTCAGAATGAGTATCTACCTCCACATCCACCACCATCAAGGACATTTCCAGTAACAGACAGGACAAGCTTAAATCCACTGCAGGGGTATACACAATCCCTTGTAATGGCTGCAGCAAATTATACGTCGGCGAAACATCCAGAGACCTCCAAACACGTATTTCTGAACACCAGTACGCAGGCAGATCTGTTTGTGACTCGATAAAGCTCACTGTGTGGACGAAACGTTGTCAATAAAGGATCACATTATACTGCTTATGTGTTTATTTTTCCAGTATTTTATATGTCGTTATCATGTCCCCCCTATCTCTCCTGTCCTCCAGTGTCGTCAGGTCGATTTAACTTAACCTCTCCGGGACTAGTCTTGTTGCAAACCTTTGCACTTTCTCTAGCTTCTTTACGTGCTTGGCTAGGTGTGGGTTCCAAACTGGTGCTGCATACTCCAATATAGGCCTAACGTACACAGTGTAAAGAGTCCTGAACGATTCCTTATTAAGATGTCGGAATGCTGCTTGTTCTTAGGTTTGCTGTGTGTACTCACCTAATTCACCTAATTGTACTCACCTAATTGTGGTTGCAGGGGTCGAGACTCAGCTCCTGGCCCCGCCTCTTCGCTGTCTGCTACTGGGTCTCTGCTCTCCCTGCTCCATGAGCTTTATCATACCTTGTCTTAAAACTATGTATGGTTCCTGCCTCCACAATATCTTTCTCTAGTCCATTCCACTTCCTGACTACTCTGTGGCTGAAGAAATGTTTCCTGACATCCCTTTGACTCATCTGAGTCTTCAGCTTCCAGTTGTGTCCCCTTGTTTCTGTGTTCCCTCTCTGAAACAACCTGTCACTATCTACCTTGTCAATTCCCCGCAGTATTTTGTATGTCGTTATCATGTCTCCTCTGACCCTTCTTTCCTCCAGTGTTGTTAGTCCTATTTCCCTCAATCTTTCTTCATAAGACAGACCCCTGAGTTGTGGAACTAACCTTGTCGCAAACCTTTGCACTTTCTCCAGTTTCCTTACATGCTTGACCAGGTGTGGGTTCCAGACTGGTGCTGCATATTCTAGTATGGGCCTGACGTACACGGTATACAGTGTCTTGAACGATTCCTTGTTAAGGTAACGGAACGCTAATCTAAGGTTTGCCAGACGCCCATATGCTGCCGCAGTTATCTGGTTGATGTGTGCCTCCGGAGACGTGCTTGGCGTTATACTCCAAGGTCTTTCTCCTTTGCCGAGGTTTGTAGCCTTTGTCCGCCTAGCTTGTACTCTGTTAGCGGTCTTCTTTGCCCTTCTCCGATCCTCATGACTTTGCATTTGGAGGGATTGAATTCGAGAAGCCATCTGCTAGACCAGATGTCGAGCTTGTCCAGGTCTGTTTGCAGCCCTGCCTGGTCCTCTTCCGATGTGATTCTCCTCATTATTTTCACATCATCCGCGAATAGAGACACTTCTGAGTCTATCCCGTCCGTCATGTCATTTACATATACCAGGAATAACACTGGTCCTAGGACTGACCCCTGCGGTACACCGCTCGTCACAGGCGCCCACTGTGATACCTCACCACGCACCATGACCCGTTGTTGCCTCCCTTTGAAGTATTCCCTGATCCATTCCAGTGCCCTTCCTGTTATACCTGCTTGTGTGTGTGTGTGTGTGTGTGTGTACTCACCTATTTGTACTCACCTATTTGTGGTTGCAGGGGTCGATTCATAGCTCCTGGCTCCGCCTCTTCACTGATTGCCACTAGGTCCTCTCTCTCCCTGCTCCATGATCTTTATCAAACCTCGTCTTAAAACTATGTATGGTTCCTGCCTCCACTACGTCACTTTCTAGGCTATTCCACTTCCTGACAACTCTGTGACTGAAGAAATACTTGACTCATAGGAGTCTTCAACTTCCAATTGTGACCCCTTGTTTCTGTGTCCCCTCTCTGGAACATCTTGTCTCTGTCCACCTTATCTATTCCTCGCAGTATTTTATATGTCGTTATCATGTCTCCTCTAACCCTCCTGTCCTCTAGTGTCGTCAGGCCGATTTCCCTTAATCTTTCTTCGTAGGACAATCCCCTTAGCTCTGGGACTAGTCTTGTTGCAAACCTTTGCACTTTCTCTAATTTCTTGACGTGCTTGACCAGGCGTGGGTTCCAAACTGGTGCTGCATACTCCAGTATGGGCCTGACGTATATGGTGTACAGAGTCTTGAATGATTCCTTAGTGAGGTATTGGAACGCTATTCTTAGGTTTGCCAGCCGCCCGTATGCTGCAGCAGTTATCTGATTGATGTGTGCCTCAGGAGATGTGCTCGGTATTATACTCACCCCAAGATCTGTTTCCTTGAGTGAGGTTTGCAGTCTTTGGCCACCTAGACTATACTCTGTCTGCGGTCTTCTTTGCCCTTCCCCGATCTTCATGACTTTACATTTGGAAGGATTAAATTCAAGGAGCCAGTTACTGGACCAGGTTTGTAGCCTGTCCAGGTCTCTTTGTAGTCCTGCCTGATCCTCGACTGATTTAATTCTTCTCATTAACTTCACATCATCTGAAAACAGGGACACTTCTGAGTCTATCCCTTCCGTTATGTCATTCACATATACCAAAAACAGTACAGTGAGTGTGTGTGTGTGTGTGTGTGTGTGTGTGTGTGTGTGTATTTCTGTGTGTGTGTCTGAGTGTGCGTGTGTGTGTCCCATCTCTGGAACATTCTGTCTCTCTCCACCTTGTCAATTCCTCTCAGTATCTTATATGTTGTTATCATGTCCCCCCTATCTCTCCTGTCCTCCAGTGTCGTCAGGTCGATTTCCCTTAACCTCTCCTCGTAGGACATACTCCTTGGCTCCGGGACTAGTCTTGTTGCAAACCTTTGCACTTTCTCTAGTTTCTTTATGTGCTTGGCTAGATGTGGGTACGAAACTGGTGCTGCGTACTCCAGTATGGGCCTAACGTACACAGTGTACAGGGTTCTGAACGATTTCTTATTAAGATGTCGAAATGCTGTTCTTAGGTTTGCTAGGCGCCTGTATGCTGCAGCAGTTATTTGGTTGATGTGAGCGTCAGGAGATGTGTCTGGTGTTATACTCACCCAAAGATCTTTTTCCTTGAGTGAGGTTGGTAGTGTCTGGCGTCGTAGACTGTACTCCGTCTGCGGTCTTCTTTGCCCTTCCCCAATCTTCATGACTTTGCACTTGGTGGGGTTGAACTCAAGGAGCCAATTTCTGGACCAGTCCTGCTGCCTGTCCAAATCTCTTTGTAGTTCTGCCTGGTCCTCGTCCGATTTAATTATTCTCATCAACTTCACATCATCTGCAAACAGGGACACTTCGGAGGCTATTCCTTCCGTCATGTCGTTCACAAATTCCAGAAACAGCTCCGGTTCTAGGACTGACCCCTGTGGAATTCCACTCGTTACAGGAGCCCAATCTGACACCTCGCCACGAACCATGACTCGCTGCTGTCTTCCTGACAGGTATTCCCTGATCCATTGTAGTGCCTTTCCTGTTATCCCTGCCTGGTCCTCCAGCTTTTGCACTAATCTCTTGTGTGGAACTGTGTCAACCGCCTTCTTACAATCCAAGAAAATGCAATCGACCCACACCTCTGTCTCTTGTCTTACTGCTGCCACCCTGTCATAGAACTGCAGTAGATTTGTGACACAGGATTTCCCATCCCTGAAACCGTGTTGGCCGTCGTTGATAAGCTCATTCCTTTCTAGGTGCTCCACCATTCTTCTCCTGATAATCTTCTCCATGACCTTGCATACTATACATGTCAGTGACACTGGTCTGTAGTTTAGTGCTACGTGTCTATCTCCTTTTTTTTTAAAAAATGGGACTACATTTGCTGTCTTCCATACCTCAGGTAGTCTGTGTGTGTGTGTGTGTGTGTGTGTGACCTATTTGTGATTGCAGGGGTCGAGTCATAGCTCCTGTCTCCGCCTGTTAACTTATCGCTACTAAGCCCACTCTGTCTCTCTCTCTCTCTCTGTGAGTGTGTGAGTGTGTGTGTGTGTGTGTACTCACCTAATTGTACTCACCTAATTGTGGTTGCAGGGGTCGATACTCAGCTCCTGGCCCCGCCTCTTCGCTGTCTGCTACTGGGTCTCTGCTCTCCCTGCTCCATGAGCTTTATCATACCTTGTCTTAAAACTATGTATGGTTCCTGCCTCCACTATATCTTTCTCTAGACTATTCCACTTCCTGACTACTCTGTGGCTGAAGAAATGCTTCGTAACATCCCTTTGACTCATCTGAGTCTTCAGCTTCCAGTTGTGTCCCCTTGTTTCCGTGTTCCCTCTCTGGAACATCCTGTCACTGTCTACCTTGTCAATTCCCCCCAGTATTTTGTATGTCGTTATCATGTCTCCTCTGACCCTTCTTTCCTCTAGTGTTGTTAGTCCTATTTCCCTCAACCTTTTTTCATAAGAAAGACCCCTGAGTTGTGGAACTAACCTTGTCGCAAACCTTTGCACTTTCTCTAGTTTCTTTACGTGCTTGACCAGGTGTGGGTTCCAGACTGGTGCTGCATATTCTAGTATGGGCCTGACGTACACGGTGTACAGTGTCTTGAACGATTCCTTGTTAAGGTAACGGAACGCTAATCTTAGGTTTGCCAGTCGCCCATATGCTGCCGCAGTTAGCTGGTTGATGTGTGCCTCCGGAAACGTGCTTGGCGTTATACTCACTCCAAGGTCTTTCTCCTTTGCCGAGGTTTGTAGCCTTTGTCCGCCTAGCTTGTACTCTGTCAGCGGTCTTCTTTGCCCTTCTCCGATCCTCATGACTTTGAATTTGGAGGGATTGAATTCGAGAAGCCAGTTGCTAGACCAGATGTCGAGCTTGTCCAGGTCTGTTTGCAGCCCTGCCTGGTCTTCTTCCGATGTGATTCTCCTCATTATTTTCACATCATCCGCGAATAGAGACACTTCTGAGTCTATCCCGTCCGTCATGTCATTTACATATACCAAGAATAACACTGGTCCTAGGACTGACCCCTGCAGTACACCGCTCGTCACAGGCGCCCACTGTGATACCTCACCACGCACCATGACCCGTTGTTGCCTCCCTTTGAGGTATTCCCTGATCCATGCCAGTGCCCTTCCTGTTATACCTGCTTGTTCTTCCAACTTCTTTACTAATCTCATGTGAGGTACTGTGTCGAAGGCCTTCCTGCAGTCCAGGAAAATGCAATCCACCCACCCTTCTCTCTCCTGCCTTACCTCTGTTACTTTATCATAGAACTCTAGGAGGTTTGTTATACAGGATTTGCCTTCCCGGAATCCGTGCTGTCTGGTGTTTATTATCCTGTTCAGCTCGAGGTGTTCCACCATTCTTTTCCTGATGATTTTCTCCAGGACTTTGCACACTATACATGTAAGTGACACCGGTCTATAGTTTAGTGCATCTTTTCTGTCTCCTTTTTTAAAGATGGGGACTACGTTGGCCTTCTTCCATTCCTACCTGGAGTCTACCTGGAGAAAATTCCAGGGGTCAACGCCCCCGCGGCCCGGTCCGTGACCAGGCCTCCTGTTGGACCAGAGCCTGATCAACCAGGCTGTTACTGCTGGCCGCACGCAGTCCAACGTACGAACCACAGCCCGGCTGGTCAGGTACCGACTTTAGGTGCCTGTCCAGTGCCTGCTTGAAGACAGCCAGGGTTTGTTGGCAATCCTGATGTATGCTGGGAGGCAGTTGAACAATCTTGGGCCCCTCACACTTATTGTGTTGTCCCCCAACGTGCTAGTGGCACCCTGCTCTTCATTGGGGGATGTTACATCGCCTGCCGAGTCTTTTGCTTTCGTAGGGAGTGATTTTTGTGTGCAAGTTTGGTACTAAGCCCTCGAGAATTTTCCATGTGTATATAATAATGTATCTCTCCCGCCTGCGTTCTAGAGAGTACAGGTTTAGGAACTTCAAGCGTTCCCAGTAGTTGAGGTGGTTTATCGCACTTATGCGTGCGGTGAAGGTTCTCTGCACATTTTCAAGGTCAGCAATTTCACCCGCCTTGAAAGGTGCAGTTAGTGTGCAGCAATATTCTAGCCTAGATAGAACAAGCGATCTGTAAAGTGTCAACATGGGCTTGGCATCCCTGGTTTTGAAGGTTCTCATTATCCATCCTGTCATTTTCCGAGCAGATGCAATTGCTACTTTGTTATGGTCCTTGAAGGTGAGATCCTCTGACATGATCACTCCCAGGTCTTTGACATTAGTTTTTCGCTCTATTCTTAAGTTCAATGTGGAATTGCGATGAAGGAGTTTCTTGGCAATAGGTCCAGCTATGTTGTAGAAGTCGTTGTTCTGGTTGAAGTTGTTGGATATGCAGATAGGTGATGATTCCAGGATTCTTCGGTATTGCGTGTTGTCTTCTGGCGATGAGTCTTGCGTTTCTGTAGTTGATTAAATGGTTGTGTGAATTTCGGTGAGAAACACAGGCATTCCTTGGGTCGTCAGATCTGCCTGTATCCCCTGCAGTGGATTGAAGCTTGTCCTGTCTGTTACTGGTAATGTCCTTGATGGTTGTGGATGTGGAGGTAGATACTCAGAATGGTATCTCCTCCACATCCACCACCATCAAGGACATTTCGTAACAGACAGGACAAGCTAAATCCACTGCAGGTATACACAATCCCTTGTAATGGCTGCAGCAAATTATACGTCGGCGAAACATCCAGAGACCTCCAAACACGTATTTCTGAACACCAGTACGCAGGCAGATCTGTTTGTGACTCGATAAAGCTCACTGTGTGGACGAAACGTTGTCAATAAAGGATCACATTATACTGCTTATGTGTTTATTTTTCCAGTATTTTATATGTCGTTATCATGTCCCCCCTATCTCTCCTGTCCTCCAGTGTCGTCAGGTCGATTTAACTTAACCTCTCCGGGACTAGTCTTGTTGCAAACCTTTGCACTTTCTCTAGCTTCTTTACGTGCTTGGCTAGGTGTGGGTTCCAAACTGGTGCTGCATACTCCAATATAGGCCTAACGTACACAGTGTAAAGAGTCCTGAACGATTCCTTATTAAGATGTCGGAATGCTGCTTGTTCTTAGGTTTGCTGTGTGTACTCACCTAATTCACTAATTGTACTCACCTAATTGTGGTTGCAGGGTCGAGACTCAGCTCCTGGCCCCGCCTCTTCGCTGTCTGCTACTGGGTCTCTGCTCTCCCTGCTCCATGAGCTTTATCATACCTTGTCTTAAAACTATGTATGGTTCCTGCCTCCACTATATCTTTCTCTAGTCCATTCCACTTCCTGACTACTCTGTGGCTGAAGAAATGTTTCCTGACATCCCTTTGACTCATCTGAGTCTTCAGCTTCCAGTTGTGTCCCCTTGTTTCTGTGTTCCCTCTCTGAAACAACCTGTCACTATCTACCTTGTCAATTCCCGCAGTATTTTGTATGTCGTTATCATGTCTCCTCTGACCCTTCTTTCCTCCAGTGTTGTTAGTCCTATTTCCCCAATCTTTCTTCATAAGACAGACCCCTGAGTTGTGGAACTAACCTTGTCGCAAACCTTTGCACTTTCTCCAGTTTCCTTACATGCTTGACCAGTGTGGGTTCCAGACTGGTGCTGCATATTCTAGTATGGGCCTGACGTACACGGTATACAGTGTCTTGAACGATTCCTTGTTAAGGTAACGGAACGCTAATCTAAGGTTTGCCAGACGCCCATATACTGCCGCAGTTATCTGGTTGATGTGTGCCTCCGGAGACGTGCTTGGCGTTATACTCCAAGGTCTTTCTCCTTTGCCGAGGTTTGTAGCCTTTGTCCGCCTAGCTTGTACTCTGTTAGCGGTCTTCTTTGCCCTTCTCCGATCCTCATGACTTTGCATTTGGGATTGAATTCGAGAAGCCATCTGCTAGACCAGATGTCGAGCTTGTCCAGGTCTGTTTGCAGCCCTGCCTGGTCCTCTTCCGATGTGATTCTCCTCATTATTTTCACATCATCCGCGAATAGAGACACTTCTGAGTCTATCCCGTCCGTCATGTCATTTACATATACCAGGAATAACACTGGTCCTAGGACTGACCCCTGCGGTACACCGCTCGTCACAGGCGCCCACTGTGATACCTCACCACGCACCATGACCCGTTGTTGCCTCCCTTTGAAGTATTCCCTGATCCATTCCAGTGCCCTTCCTGTTATACCTGCTTGTGTGTGTGTGTGTGTGTGTGTGTACTCACCTATTTGTACTCACCTATTTGTGGTTGCAGGGGTCGATTCATAGCTCCTGGCTCCGCCTCTTCACTGATTGCCACTAGGTCCTCTCTCTCCCTGCTCCATGATCTTTATCAAACCTCGTCTTAAAACTATGTATGGTTCCTGCCTCCACTACGTCACTTTCTAGACTATTCCACTTCCTGACAACTCTGTGACTGAAGAAATACTTGACTCATAGGAGTCTTCAACTTCCAATTGTGACCCCTTGTTTCTGTGTCCCTCTCTGGAACATCTTGTCTCTGTCCACCTTATCTATTCCTCGCAGTATTTTATATGTCGTTATCATGTCTCCTCTAACCCTCCTGTCCTCTAGTGTCGTCAGGCCGATTTCCCTTAATCTTTCTTCGTAGGACAATCCCCTTAGCTCTGGGACTAGTCTTGTTGCAAACCTTTGCACTTTCTCTAATTTCTTGACGTGCTTGACCAGGCGTGGGTTCCAAACTGGTGCTGCATACTCCAGTATGGGCCTGACGTATATGGTGTACAGAGTCTTGAATGATTCCTTAGTGAGGTATTGGAACGCTATTCTTAGGTTTGCCAGCCGCCCGTATGCTGCAGCAGTTATCTGATTGATGTGTGCCTCAGGAGATGTGCTCGGTATTATACTCACCCCAAGATCTGTTTCCTTGAGGAGGTTTGCAGTCTTGGCCACCTAGACTATACTCTGTCTGCGGTCTTCTTTGCCCTTCCCCGATCTTCATGACTTTACATTTGGAAGGATTAAATTCAAGGAGCCAGTTACTGGACCAGGTTTGTAGCCTGTCCAGGTCTCTTTGTAGTCCTGCCTGATCCTCGACTGATTTAATTCTTCTCATTAACTTCACATCATCTGAAAACAGGGACACTTCTGAGTCTATCCCTTCCGTTATGTCATTCACATATACCAAAACAGTACAG
>WNWK01046747.1:0-14196 GCA_009830355.1 Cherax destructor
TGCGTTGAGTATTCGGCTGCAACCCTACCAATTATGTATAAAACACATCCCTGGCAAAAATAATACGCTGGCGGATGTGTTATCTAGGAGTCATTGCATTTAGTTAGGATGTGTTAGGGACTTTGGGTGGAACCAGCTCTTTTTTTTCCCCTAGTGGGTTTTTTTTTTTTAGGGAGGGGATAACCTGCTACCGACCGCAGGTATCTTGGACCTACGTTAGCCCTACCGTCTGCTGTCTCACTCTTAAGTTTAAAGCCGGACTTTATGTCTCGAGAAAGTTTAGCTTTATCTAATGAGCGGGATGGTTGAGGGGAAAGGCGGTCCCATTATTGTAATGTGCCATGGCAGCACTCTACCTATTTGAGGTGGAAGCCTAGTCCTGAGCCCTTTTGGGGTGGGGGTGTTGCATGCAGAGAGTATGTACCCTTTATTCGGAGCATGTTAAACACACTCACATAGGCTCCCCTACAACCAGCGAACCATCGTTAAGGGTTTGGAGATGGGGCCCCATCATCAAATCAACGACTCGGTTCAGCCAATCATAATGCGGGTCTGACAATGGCAAAGGTGATGTGGTTACCACTCGCAAATTTGTCATTGTCACTCCTGCATTGAGCTGGTTGTTGTACGGTTGTCTCTGTCTATTAGTTGCTGTTTTGCCTTGACTACCGTGGTGTTCACTAATACTAATATCTCTGTATATAGTGTACATACATACTTGTACAAAGCCTTATAATATACTTGGTGAAGGAAAATACAAGTCATATAATCTTAATTGCTTGGTGAAGGAAATACAATTCAAAGCATTTTCTACTGTGTTTCTTTGCTCCAAGCTCCCTTTTACACTCAGGATAACAGGCCATCGAACCTGAGGTTGTAATAATATATATGGTATGAATGCATGGGTGGCAGTCGCTCGCTGGTAAACAATAGCACACTGACGCTGAATGGAGTGCCCGGGCCCGCTCAGGCCACGCGTATACGTCCGGGACGAATCATGAACTCCGAGCGGATTTGCGAACACCGAACCAAAATTTTCGCGAAAAAACATCACGAACTCCGATTTTCATGAACTCCAGGGGTCCACTGTAATAATAATTTTTTTTTATTAACACATGGGCCATTTCCCACCAAGGCAGGGTGGCCCGACAAAGAAAAACTTTCATCATCACTCACTCCATCACTGTCTTGAGAGAGGTGTGCTTACACTACAGCCACAAAACTGCAACATTAAGTTGCAGTTTTGTACATGTACAAGGTATACAGGCCATAGCTGACATCAATGACATACTACTATATAGAAAGCCACTTGTTATGCTGAGCATTTCCCGCAAATTAGGTCAGTTTTGTCACCAGTCCACTAACACCCAGGTGCCCATTTTACACTGATAGGTGAACAGGGACAGGGTAATATAGATCAAATGCCTTAGATCAAGAGCCCCCTCATTGACATCAAGGCACCTCCCTGGAGAACACCAATAGCATCATATTCATAGGAAGCTCTAAACCCATAAGGGTCATTCATCTGAAGATTGTATATCAGCACCTTGATTATAATACTCTTGCTACCTCAGTCTTATGAAAATACATAACAGCAGAGAGGAACTTCAAGAAGTTTTGCCTGTGAAATAGGCTTCTCCAGTCAATGACTGAAGAAGCCTCTCCATAGGCAAAATATCTCACTAAAGTTCCTCTCTGTATTGTGTCATCACCACTTGTTTATCTCTATCTCTCGTCACTTACCCAAATATTGCCATTCAAGGATTAACTCGATAAGTTGCCTTTTGTATTCATAGTCAGTAACCAGATGTTACATTCATATGTAATTGTACCTATATAAAACAACTGCACATAGAACTGCTACATTCATATATATACCTATGGTTCAGTTCCTGTACAAATTATTTTTTTCAACAAACCAGCCATATCCCACCGAGGCAAAGTGACATAAAAAGAAAAAAAAAAGTTTTTCTTTTTAAATCTAGTAATTTATACAGAAGAGGAGGTTACTAGCCTCTTGCTCCCGGGATTTCCAACTGCCCATAGGACTGCTGTATTCAATCAATCAATCAAATATGACCAGAGCATCGGTAAGATGGGGAGGAAGAAGGAAGGGGAAGGATGGAAATACTGGAGGAGAGGAGGGGAAGAAACGTAAGTGGCCCAACCACTTTGGAGCAGGTGGTACAGATGTACTGCAGGCTTGGATGGAGAGGTATGAAGGACGTCATTACTTGGCTTACAAGGAGGGGGTGGTGGGCAGCGGCGCAGTGAGGCAGGAGATATAGTAGGCGTCACAGTGACTGGTCAGGTGGAAGCTCGTTACATGGGAGGAGCGGAGCCATTCACAAGAGACTTGAACTTCTTTCTTGTGAGGAAATCCACTTCATAAGGGTGTACTTGGCTTGCTACTTTGATATTGTGGAGTAGTGTTGTGACAGCGATGGTGTAGCCAGGGTTGAGGGTACACTTGACGGTTCCATCCTGAAGACGCTGGATAAGTTCTTCGGCAAGCATTGTGTTGGAGTATTGGTTAGTGGTGAAGAACTGAGTACCATGGGCATCGACGTAGAACAACTCCTCATCAGTCTGGAGCAGCTTCAGAAGGGTTGGCAGGAGTGGCAGTGGATGGGTTGTGTGCTTGGGGGGAGGCAATACGAGTTACAACTCCAGGTAGAAGTGTAGCAGGTTGCTTGGCTGGTGGTGGCTAAGGTGTGACAGGCAAGGTCGCTGATTGGTTTGTGGCAGTGGTGGTAAGCTTGAGAATGTCTGCAGATGGTGGAGAAGCTGGGAAAACAAACTTGGGCATGTTGTTGAGTTCAAATAGCTCATTTATAACATTGTTAAAGGAGCCAGGCATCACCATGTTATGCATGTGAGCATACGGCAGACAGTAATGTATCTTGGTGGGGTCACATGCTGGAGGAGTGGTAGTGGAGGGTAGAGTGGCTTTGAGAATTTTTGTGGTGTCTGCCTGTAATTTAGCGATGGCTGCATATGTAGGAGCCTTGGAAGGTAACTTCTTCTGTTCAGCTTCTTGGGTCTTCTTCACATGTGGGACATCGGGCAGCAAGAGTATGGTGGTCATTCTTGCAATTTAAACACTTAGGTGGAGTAGTGGCGGTGCAGGTCTTGTAGTCGTGGCCCTCAGTCCCACAGGTAGAGCAAAACTTAGTATCCTTAATGGGGCAGTCTTTTGTAGTGTGTAGATACGAGTAACAACTCCAGCATTGTGCTAAATGATGATAACGTTCACCTTCAATGTGTTGGGAGTCAACCAGAGCTTGGGCAGCCATAGTTACATCTGTGAACGTAATCTTCAACATGGATGATGCTGTTGGTATCTTAGAGATATTGTCAACCTTTGCCCAAGGATTTTGATCTTCAATAGAAGTCTTCAGGTCGTCGAGAGGTTGAGAAGTGATCAGTTTATCAAGCCTTTTTAAAAAGACAGATCATTTGGCACGATTTGACGGAGATGACATGACTTGAAAGCCGCGGTCTGAGAGAGTAGTCATAGCAGATGAGGCGATTAGTTTTTCTGCTTCGACATCGTCGTCACAAACTACAACAAGGCTTCTTTCAGGGTCAGAATTCACATGTATATAACTGTTCAGTTCCTTCTCATTCAAAGTGTGGCATTCATAAATGGTGATGTTTGTAACTTGAGTTCATTTGTCAGTTGGGACCATGTTATAGGCTCCACCATGTAATCATAAGTATTAATAAAACAATGAACACAGCCTATTTTTTATTCAAAGTTCATAAAGCACAATATTTGAGTATCAAAATCTCAAAGGTGACAAATAGGTCAATATACTATAATTAAACCTGACTTACTGCATCATACACTGCATATATCCCATGCAACCCCCAGCCTGACTTACTGCATCATACACTGCATATATCCCATGCAACCCCCAGCTAAGCCTAAGCCGCTCACCATTACATTACCAACTTTCTCAACAATTCTCTAAACAACTAAATTTGTTAAAAACTTTTTCTAATTTATTACTAAAATGCCAGAACACAAGATCTTCAAAATATTTTTAGGACAAGTAGTATAATTAAAAACTGAATATGGAGTTCCCCAGGTAGCAGCCTATACCAATAATCTGCAAAATAATAATGAACATCATGTAAAATAATGACAACAATTTAAAAATAAATGGTCAAATGATATTTTGCCTTTAACGGAGCCTTAAATTTTATTCATGGCTTTTTATGTTACACTTTAACACATTCCAGATGTTTTACTGTGATTTTTCTTAATGTTCCTCTTTTTCACAAATTGGTTTAATATAATTTAGGCACATTATAATGCCAGGATCATCAGACTCTTAGTCATGTACAATTCAACTATGACCACCAGGATTTTCAAAGAATTGTAACGGTTCAGAACCAATTTATAATTATTTAATAACTTACCAGCAAAGTCACAAGCACTGTAAGCTTCAATGTAAAATTTTCAGTATCTTTAGTTTTTCAAGTATTATCATGATTCACACAGTAAAATGATTTCCTCTGCAGATTTAGTGATGAGACATTACTCACATGATGACATGAGCCACCATGAACTCAAAGCAAACTTTAGACATGACATCTATTTTTAATAACAGACAATCATCTCAACCTGGCATCACAGTTGATATAAGGAAAGTTATAAACAGTTAAATCACATCTAAATGGTTTGTGAATCATTGTGTGTGAAGAGACAAGAGAGAGTACAGTAACAAAGAAGACTTACACTTGTATTACAGGCAGCTCCCAACTTTTGAACAAGTTGTGATACTCTTCCAACTGGGAATGGCATTTGTAAGCAAGACTTACACTTGTGGCTCCCAACTTATGAACAAGTTGTGGTATTGGTGTTCTAACTGGAACCAGCATTTGCAAGCAACTTATAAAAAAGTTGTGATATTGTTTCAACTGGGAATGGCATTTGTAAGCAAGATTTGTTGAAGGTAAGTCTTGCATGTGTAAGCAAGACTTACACTTTTATTACAGGTGACTCCCAACTTTTGAACAAGTTGTGGTACTGGTGTTCTAACTGGAACCAGCATTTGTAAAAATTTCACTCACACGATTCCTTTGGCAGCTGATGCAAGAGTGGCTACTTCATGGGACACGGGCTAATCAAAAAACTCCAAAATTATAAGTAGAGACAATAAAAGCATGAAAGCAGTCAATAAGAGGCTTATCACTGGGAGTGGCATGGTTTATATTCACTTCACATCTTCATACACAAGTTCATTTGCATCAAGATATACAAATTACAATTATACGAGTACATTTTACAAACCATGAACATTTCTTGAGGCAATTAAGAAGCTTTATTACTTAATGTCAATAGCTACTATGAGAGTTGTTGAAAGTTGCAACTACCACTCCTGACTGACTAGATCACATTGCCCACACATGCACTGGTTAACGTTGCTAATATTATTGTAAATTAGAAACTCCAGTTTATGTCTGCAAGCAACTGGCCATATAAACTCTAGAACGAGCTCCGATATGTCGTGAGACAGCGACCAGAAGTATTAGCTGTAGCAGGAGTGGGGTGACTGCAAGTGCACACTGGGCTGCAACTCAGCGGGTCTGGGCTGCAACTCAGCGGGTCTGGGCTGGAACTCAGTGGGTCTGGGCTGCAACTCAGCAGGTCTGGGCTGGAACTCAGCGGGTCTGGGCTGCAATCATGGCGAGCAAACGTTTCTCTTCTTCTGTGAGCCCATTCTTCAGAGTGCGTCGCACTGAAAAATTAAGACTTTTTCAACACCTTCAAGAATTATCAAACACAAATTTTCAATATTTTAAAAACCCATACGCATTTTCAATGGGATCAATGAAGCTTTACATCCACCATGCTAAAAATCTACCTTAGTAGTAATTGAAATTAAAATCCTTAAACAACCCAAAATAATTAAGTGAAACACTGAACTATACCTTATTATCTACTTCTCAACACAGTTTTCAAATTGCCATCATTAACTTATGTCTCTTAAATCTAATTTAGCAATTAAACTTTTCTTTCAGTTGAATAACTTTATGAAAACGTAAATAGTTGAACAAACTTTTAACTGGACAACATTTTGTTTTGGGTCAAAATACTGACCCAATCAAAATTACTTCAGCAACATTACCCTATTTCATCCAGCTTAATCAATTGTGATGATGCGCATATAAGCAAAAACATTTCATGCAATGGTTAATGACACACCAGGGACTCCCCAACCTCTGGAGGTGCATTCACAGTGATCTAACTTACAAATAAGTTATAACCAAATGTTCCAACATGAAACAATAGTACAAAAATATATTTATGTTCTATAACATGTAAGTGCATAAAGAACCAAAAGCCACAATACACAAATAAGCAGCACATAAGAGAGAAGCTTATGATGACATTTCAGTCCGGACTTGGACCATTTACAAGTGACACTGTGACTTGGTCCAACTTAGACTGAAACATTATCACATGATTCTCTCTAATTGCAGGTTATCTGTCCATGTTGCATATCAATGCTATTATATACTGACAAGTATGTTCAACAAGACACAATATGTGGTATGATGTAAATAGTTTAGAGAAGCAACACAAAGAAGAATTAAGGCACACGTGCAACATTTGGGATTATTGTGGAAATATCCTACAATGAAGATTCCCAACTGTTGCAAAAGTCTAATTCTTCAGCAATATGTGGTTGATGGCTTTTTATTGTAAAGATGTTTGGTCCACCAGGAGCTTCATCATTGTAGTGATACAGTCCCTGCTACACAAACATTCTCAATAAAATACCATAAACCGCATATTGTGTCTTATTAATTTGCAATTGCACAGTGGAAGTTGTAAAAATTTTACTGATTCCTAAGTGCCATGTTTGTAAGTGTGGATGTTTATCACTCGCTGAGTTGGTGAGCCCTGTATTAAAACTCAGATGCAATAAAGCGGCATATTAATAAAACATCTCATGCTCGCCAACATCGACTTAATCACAGATATGTAAGCTGAAAATATTTCAAAATATTTTTCTACGTTTCTTTACTAAAGCAGACAAGATTGCAGTTTCTAAGCACTTTATAGAATAATTTAATGAAGATTTTATTAATGATAATTGTAAGAGCAGTGCAGTTGCCTCTGGCTGTTTGCCATGCACTGGGAATCATCACAAGCTGAGAACAGAGAATTACAGAGGGTTTTCACGGCAAGATGTCTGAAGTACATGACGGGTAGCCGGCGCCTCACTGTAGCAGTGTTACTGCCTCCAGGTGCGACAAGTCAGGTACACCTTTTCTTGACCTTGATCTCCTTGGTCCATTAGCTGCTGGGACTGTGAACCCATTTACAGTAAGACATGCACACTATCTTATTATAGCATGCATCAATTTTTTAATTCACAGCAATGTATGTGTGTGTGATGTGTACCCATTTTATCTGTTTCTTTCTATTTCCTTTCTGTATTACTGATTAGTTTTTCATGGGATGACTGTGTAAGTGAAACATATATGAATGTATAATGGAAATATATTTGAAGTTATTTATAACAATAACTTCATATTTTTATTTTTGGCCTGAAATTGAAACCGATGTAGAAAATGTAACAATTTTTCATATTCGTTGAAGACAAAATGGAGACAAATCTTTAAAATACACTTGACCATCAATTAACATTGTAATTATGTTCCTATCACCTCCCACAACTACCACATGCATCCACCACAACCACAATCACCTGCAAATGTCAGCAAAAATATCATATATTACCAGCCATTAGAAAAAATGTTTTACTAAATAAATATGACCAGAGTAATATCCACCATAATATGAGTGCAAATATCCCTTTCCAAATTGAGAAAAATTATGAAAATAGGAAAAAACCCTCAGGTTATCACTATATCCTGCTGCTGCTGTTGTTGTTGTTGGGTTTAAGAACTGTGATGACCCGAGGAGCTGTATCCATCTCACTGCTGTGAAACTGACTATCATAATGCTTCTGTAACTATGCACTACTTAATACATATTTATAATTTTTTTAAATAAAAATTAAAATTAAAGCACTTTTCTTATATTTTCAATAATAAAAATAAGAGTAAGAAGCAAGAAGTGGAGGAGGAAAAGGAATGACGAGAAGATGTAAACACTGCTGATACACTTCACACACATCATTATTTACCCCAAATCTGCTCCTACCTTCTATTCCATAACATACTGAACCCCTGCCAGTTTGGGTTTAGGCCAAAAAAAAGCACGAATGATGCAGTTATTCAGATGATCGAATTACTATATACAGCAACTGAAAAAAATGAATAGTCGTGAAGAATCTTCATGACTACAGTGCTCTTCACACCAACTCCAAGGCTGAGGGACTGATTACCTCATCTTTTATATACAGTAATATGAAATTATGTCCTACAATTTGCATTGATAAAGCCACTGGATGGTGAAACGTCTACAATAAAGATACCTAGATGTTGCATATGTGTCTAATTTTCATCTTGTCGGTATTGTATACTATTCATGTACAAAAAAATCATACTCAAGAATAAATTATCAGCAAAGTCATGATGCCAGCTCTATTCACTCCATTTCATATCCATGCTCTTATAAATATTTAAAAAGAAATTAAGTTATAAATAATGAAGAAATAACAACAGCCACAGATGATAAGATCAGCTTAATGTACAGATGTATGCAGCTGTACCATGGACACCATGCAGGGCCTTAAAAACAAAAGAATAATTAATACTTGAAGGTTTACATCACTTGCAAATGCTTCACACGCTGACTCTAGTGGGCCTCTGTGGTCCACGCTCGGGAGACCATCTGCTGCGACCACTTGAGTACTTGCCTGATTAAACAATACATTTTTTGAGTGATAAAGAATGTGTTTCCATTTCTGGCATGCCCTACTTCGGCGGAAGACAGCCGATGTCTTTAAAAATCTTTTTAATTCAAGTGAATTAAAATAACATTACTTCAGTCCAATCATTTACCGAAGCACAAGACACTGCCTGCACATCCAATTATTTATGACAAACTCCAAAGTCAGTTTATTAACTTTAATACCAAGTTGAAAGTACAGTACAAGGAATGTAAACACGTTATCTGCAATATGTGCATAGCACATATCTTTCTACAAGATATCAAGTATTTTGAACAAAATTTGCAAGGATCCAGGTCATATGCCTACCTATTGACCACAGAAAATACAAACTTTCCCCTAAGACTGGCCACTTCCTCTTGTGTGCCTCTAACATCCTAACGTTCACCTTCTGGAAGACATTTACCTCTGAGGTGCAAAACTCAAGCAATTCCTGTACAGCACAGGTTGTGTGTGAATTGTCCTAACTGCAACATTGTCATTTTTTATTCTTCAAGATGCTACTCCTTGTTTCTTAAAACTAGTTATTTTACTAGCAAAAAGACAAATTAAAGAAAGACAGCATTCAATGTTCATTAAGAAGTATGAAGAATGATAAACACAATACCATGGCTGCAATAATTCACAACTACCCCATACATTGCAGTGCATGCAGCCAGCAGTAACAGCCTGGTTCATCAATCCCTGAATCACTGCAAGGACTGGTCATGGGTTGGGCCATGGGGGCATTGAGCCCCAAAAACCCCTCAAGGTATTATTACCATATTCACATTGTTCTTCCTATATAATCATTCACATAGTTCTTCCTATATTATCATATTCACATTGTTCTTCCTATACTGTATTATCATATTCACATTGTTCTTCCTATATTAATTACTTACACCACCTTTTTCCCACAATTCAATTATCAATATTCTAATAACACAATTCAATATATCAAATTAAATGATGCAACACAGTCTAAACTAATATCACCGAAGCTGTGGTTCAATGTTTCAAGAACAGAGTAAACAATAGTACCATCACCATGTCATAGTCAACAGTCAACTCACCTTAAGATGCTATATTCACACCTCGACTTTTATTACCTGGAGTATACCTGGAGAGAGTTCCAGGGGTCAATGCCCCCCCCGGCCTGGTCTGTGACCAGGCCTCATGTTGGATCAGAGCTGGCCGCACGCAGTCCAACGTACGAACCACAGCCTGGCTGGTCAGGTACTGACTTCAGGTGCCTGTCCAGTGCCTGCTTGAAGACAGCCGGGGGTTTGTTGGTAATCCCCCTGATGTATGCTGGGAGGCAGTTGAACAGTCTTGGGCCCCTGACACTTATTGTGTTGTCTCTCAACGTGCTAGTGGCACCCCTGCTTTTCATTGGGGGGATGTTACATCGCCTGCCGAGTCTTTTGCTTTCGTAGGGAGTGACTCTTGTGTGCAAGTTTGGTACTAATCCCTCGAGAATTTTCCACGTGTATATAATAATGTATCTCTCCTGCCTGCGTTCTAGGGAGTACAGGTTTAGGAACTTCAAGCATTCCCAGTAATTGAGGTGGTTTATCGCAGTTATGCGTGCCGTAGGTTCTCTGCACATTTTCTAGGTCAGCAATTTCACCTGCCTTGAAAGGTGCAGTTAGTGTGCAGCAATATTCCAGCCTAGATAGAACAAGCGACCTGAAAAGTGTCAACATGGGCTTGGCATCCCTGGTTTTGAAGGTTCTCATTATCCATCCTGTCATTTTTCTAGCAGATGCGATTGCTACGGTGTTATGGTCCTTGAAGGTGAGATCCTCTGACATGATCACTCCCAGGTCTTTGACATTAGTTTTTCACTCTATTGTGTGGTTGGAATTTGTTTTGTACTCTGATGAGACTTTAATTTCCTCACGTTTTCCATATCTGAGTAATTGAAATTTCTCATCACTGAACTTCATATTGTTTTCTGCAGCCCATTTAAAGATTTGGTTGATGTCTGCTTGGAGTCTTGCAGTGTCTTCAACGGTGGACACTGTCATGTAGATTCAGGTGTCATCTGCAAAGGAAGACACTGCACTGTGGCTTATATCCCTGTCTATGTTCGTTATGAGGATGAGGAACATGATGGGAGCGAGTACTGTGCCTTGTGGAACATAGCTTTTCACTGTAGCCGCCTCAGACTTTAACTCTGTTGACTACTACTCTTTGTGTTCTACTTGTTAGGAAATTATAGATCCATCTACCAACTTTTCCTGTTATTCCTTTATCATGCATTTTGTGTGCTATTACACCATGGTCACACTTGTCAAAGGCTTTTGCAAAGTCTGTGTATATAACATCTGCATTCCATTTGTCTTCTAGAGCATCCATATCCTTGTCGTAGTGGTCCAGTAGTTGGGACAGACAGGAGCGACCTGCTCTAAACCCATGCTGCCCTGGGTTGTGTAATTGATGGTTATCTAGATGAGTGGCGATCTTGCTTCTTAGAACCCTTTCAAAGATTTTTATGATATGGGACGTTAGTGCTATTGGTCTGTAGTTCTTTGCTATTGCTTTACTGCCCCCTTTGTGGAGTGGGGCTATGTTATTAGTGTTACTGTATCCACAAAAAATTGCTAAACACATGGGAGGTTATTCAGCACTGTCCACAACACAAAGCTTGTTAGTTGCATTCTCTTGTTTTCTTTTGTGCAATAATTCAGATCATGTACAGTGGTACCTCGACTTACGATGGTCCCCAAACTCACCCTTGTATGTAAGTTTATTTTTTTAAATGCTTTTGTAAGTGTAATTTTGGGGGTCTAAAAGGACTAGTCTATTTTACAACATTTCTTAAGGAGATAAATTCGTTTGGTAATGACACTTGAACAGCATTCTGGAATGAAAAAATATCGTAAGTCGAGGTACCACTGTACTTTGTTTTTACACTCAGTAGCAAATTGTAGCTTTCATTAAAGTCAACAACTGATTTTTTTATATTTTTACACATGAAGTAAATATAGTACGAAACATGATCTAAATATTGACTTTTCCACTCAACTCATATACAGTGGACCCCCGAGTTATGAACACCCCGGAAATCGTACAATTATGTAAGTATAATATTGTAAGTGCTTGTGTAAGTGTATTTTTGTGGGTCTGAAATGGACTAACCTACTTGACATTATTTCTTAAGGGAGTAATGGCACTTGAGCAGGCTTCTGGAATGAATTTTGTTCGTTACTCGGGGGTCCACTGTAGATTTAATAAGAAACAAACCATGGAACAGGTTGAGGTTTAAACCCATGGTGAGTGAGTAATAAAACTCGTTCAATGGTTTGTTTGTAAATGTGTTATTACGATTCTGTAAGTCAGAATTAATAAAAATCCAAAATTCAATTCATTAGTTGCAATTCTGGAATAAAAACAACACGTTCACAAATTCTCTAACTCTTAACTAGCATATTGCCTTCAAACAATTTTGGCTATCACACTAGAAACCTAAGGGATCACAGGGTTGTAAACCACAAAGTAGCATAGCTTACTAAAGAAATAAAGAGGTAAAGAGAGAGTTGAGGAAGGAATACTAATCAACGTGGAGTTCCTGAACTTGCTGAAGAGCTTCCAGTTCATTTATGAGGTTCCGATCCCGAGTTCTGGACCGCTTCACTGTGCAAAGAGAATTTGCTGCTGGTTAACATGCAAAGCACTGCCTGGAAATTGCACTTATACACTGTAAATGAGATGGAGATGTAATATAAGCCAAGCCCAGATGCAAAAGAAAGCTAGAAATAATATATAAATTAGAAGAAATTCTGTTAAATAAATAGCCCTAGTACTGTACAGCTGGACCCCCAAATTCGTGGCTTTTCTAATGAATTGAAATCAATTATCCAACATTTTCACTAATATTCAATCCACAAAGAAATTTGATCATTCAAAGATTTTTTCTGTGCCCATTGTCTTTAAACTTAATGCTTGGTCCCTACATTGGGCATCATAAATATGCATGCACATAAACAGATCACAGAAAATGCGACTGCTTACCATAATCCATTGTTTTAAAAATACATATAATACTGAAATATGTCCATGGGGAGGTGGACATGCTTTATGAGGTTTTCTTCTTTTTCGACTGGTATATTGAAAAAATACTAAAATATGTATGTCTTCCTCTCCTAAACTATTAGGATTAGCCTGTCTTTCGATGCACTTCTGAAGTCTCCTAAGAACTGATAAGGCTGACTTATGTAGGACAGAAAAGTCAATACCTTCCCACACCTGCTTAAAGTACTTGACATTTTTGGGTTAGAGGACATATCCATGGCACAAAGCTGATGCTTAATAAGTTTCCAAACATTTTCTATGGGATTTAAGTCCTGCGAGTTTCCAGGCCAATCATTAAAGTTTGGAAAAGCACAATAATTCAGCCAATTCTTTTTCTTTTTTCACTATGGCAAGGGGCACCGTCTGCCATACAACAGTTCCCCCAGCAATTCTCGAATCTGTCAGGCAAATATTCACGACACCTACTGAACACTGAAAACTAACTACACCTACCATCCGACTTACGACCTGCTCAACATACGACCACTCGACTTATGACCATGTTTCCTATGCAAATGTTCTGGAAAATAAATACATAACTGTTTGTGCTGTATGCAGTGTTTCTCCTAAGCCTTATAGTATAAAATACAGTACTAACAGCATAAAAAGTAAGTAAAAAATGAAATACCAAAATAAAACAATAACATAAAATCATTACAATAACTGTGATGTTGATATTTACTAGTAAAGTTCGACTTATGTCCATTTTCACTTACGACCGGTTGGTTGGAACCAAGCTCGGTCGTAAGTCGGATGGTAGGTGTACAAAATTTCATTCCAAATAAGATCACTGGACTTCTCAAGCCTAAAAATGTTTTCTTTCCATATAAACAATAAACATATATATTTACCAAGACAGCAACAGTCCAGGGAGGTACTACCGTCCTGCCAAGTGAGTGTAAAACAAAAGCCTGTAATTGCTTTACATGATGGTAGGATTGCTGGTGTCTTTTTTCTGTCTTATAAACATGCAAGATTTCAGGTACGTCTTGCTACTTCTACTTACACTTAGGTCACACTACACATGCATGTACAAGCATATACATATATATACACACCCCTCTGGGTTTTCTTCTATTTTCTTACTAGTTCTTGTTCATTTCCTCTTATCTCCATGGGGAAGTGGAACAGAATTCTTCCTCTGTAAACCATAAGTGTTGTAAGAGGAGACTAAAATGCCAGGAGCAAGGGGCTAGTAACCCCTTCTCCTGTATACATTACTAAAGTTAAAAAGAGAAACTTTTGTTTTTCTTTTGGG
>WNWK01046748.1:0-14195 GCA_009830355.1 Cherax destructor
CCCACAATGCACCACTGGGTGCCCGATTTTTCCTACTGCGCACACTGACCACGCAGACCCATTCTCTCATCCCTAGGCCTAACAGCTGTTTCCCGCTTAATTTGAAGCCGCTAGAATTTACGCGTACTAGTACGGCACCAACCCCTGCTCGTAAAACGTACTAGTACGGCACCGACCTCGAAAGGGTTAAATTTGTAAAACCAGCCTCTGCTGGCTTTAAATTCGCTCACTTCATCACTCGTTGCAGGCATTTTCTTAACGAGATCATCATGCAACTGCCTTGCTTTTTCACATATTATTGCCTCCGAAACAGTATCTCCTGCTAACTGTTTCTCGTTGATCCACACCAACAACAACCTTTCCACATCTTCCAGCACTTGTGGTCTGTGTTTTGTGATCACACATGAACCTTTTGCAACAACAGCTTCCTTGATTTTACTTGAATTTTTCTTGGCCACAATGGTAGCGATGGTAGAAAAGGGTTTACCATACAGCCTGGCCAGCTCACTGATACGCACTCCACTTTCATATTTTTCTATTATCTCCTTCTTCAGTTCTATCGTACATGTATTTCTGTTCCTCTTTGCCACAGGCTTAGCACTAGGAGCTTTCTTGGGGCCCATGGTGGCTTATTTAGCAGTTGCAAGCACTAAAAACAGTGGAATAATGACAATATACTGGTATGAATGCGTGGGTGTGGGTGGGTGGTCGCTCTCGCTTGTAAACAATAGAACACTGACGCTCCCTGGAGTGCGTGCTCAGCTGGGCGCCAAGCGGACACGTCCGGTACGAATGTCGGTACACGAAGCAAACATCGTAAATCACAATCAAATTTTTTACGTTATAAATATCGGTTATCGAAAATAACGTAAGATGATAACATCGTAACACGGGGTACCACTGTATTCACTTGTTGTATACTACACAATAGCTCCACAAACACTATTGTCATTATATTGTTTAAAAAAATGTTTACACACACGAACAATATAAAAGTTGTTTATTACTATTTGTCTATCATATATATACATATATACAGTCACTGGACATGTTTCTAGAAGTTCTGCAGCTTGTGGAACTCTTTGAAACATGGTGTCATGCACAGTGGTGTTTTACACTCCTCACACATAAAACGAGTGTCTCTGCATTGTTGTGGGCATTTTTTTGTATGTGCACAGACATAACACCTCTTCTGAGCCTTTTTCTTCAAAGCAGTAGCAGGCAGTTGTATTAGGAAGTGATCACCATGCCTCAGACGAGAGGGTAGTTGTTGATCAGTTCGCAGGCGTTGTTCTATTGCAGGTGTTGTTACTTGGTACTTGAATAATATTTGTCTGATGACAGACAAACAAAACTGACCATATGGTGGTTTGTAGTTCATTGTCGTGATATATTACTGCTTAAGACTACAAATGCAATAGAAATAATAGTATTTCTTACCTTAAATTGTGGGTAATGATGTTTGTGGATGGTTGTGAAAAGTGGATATGGATGGTGTGACCCTACTGGGCTGAGGTGGATGGTTGTTGGTTGTCGGTAGAAGTGGATGGTAGAGGTTCTGGTACTGAAGTCGATGGTTGTATTGCTGTGTGCATAAATTCTGTAATGGATCTCTGGGCTTTTTTACTCTGCATTACATTATACAGCTGACGGTAAGGCATCATCAGCTGGTCTAGACCCCGTTTCAAAGCCCTGCTTCTAGCTTTGTCAGGGTCCTCTTCAGTGAAAAAGTCTGCAATTTTACCAATATTATGGAACTGCTCACATAACAGCTGCAATGTTAACTGTTTTTCTTCAGGTTCTTCTTCATCTTCTGTTATGTGGCTTCCTTGTATCTATGCATCGAGCTCTGCCAACATTTCCTCTGGACTCCTGTCTTCATCATCATCATCATATTCTAAGAGTTCATTCACATCTTCATTCATATCGTCAAAACCATCACCTGGTAATCTCCTTGCCAGCTGAACAATTTCCTGAACCTGACTCTCAAGCAAGGGAAAACCAGTGAAAGAATTAACTACAGAAGGCCATAACTTTCCCCAGCCTGCATTTAATGTTGATTGGGGCACTTCATTCCATGCACTTCTAGCATAGCTGATGGCATCTGCAATGTTAAATTTTCTCCAGAAGCTTGGTACTGCCAGGTTGGAGTCAAAGTCCATTGATGCAACTAGTTTTTTTATAAATTTTTTTGTGTAGTTACACTTGAATGTCTTAATAACTCCCCGGTCCAGTGGTTGAATCAGAGATGTTGTATTTGGAGGTAAAAATACAACTTTTACATGTGGGGTCACATCTAGCAAAGCTTGTGGATGAGTACGGGAATTATCAAGAATGAAGAGAGCCTTGAATGCAAGGTTCTTGCTGTGCAGGTAAAACTTGACTTCAGGAATAAAGTGATGCTTAACCCTTTCAGGGTTATTGACGTACTAGTACGGCTTACGCCCTGGGGTTATTGACGTACTAGTACGCCTAAATTCTAGCGCCCTCAAATCAAGCAGAAACAGGCTGTTAGGCCTAGATGTGATAGAATGGGTCTGTGCGGTCAGTGTGCGCAGTATACAAAAATTCCTGCACCACACAGTGCATAATGAGGAAAATAAAACTCTGACCTTGTTTTTGGTTTAAAACAGCGACTTTGCAGTCTATTTTCGTATGGTATTTATTGATGTATTCTCGTTTTCTTGGTCTCATTTGATAGATTGGAAGATATATTACAGAAATAGAGATGATTTTGATTGGTTTGACAACGACAAGTACCTTGAAATTGAGCTCAAAGTAGTGAAAATGTTCGATTTTTGACGATATTCAGGAGTAAACAAATCACACCATGCATCCAATACACATCAACTGGCGAGTCTAATATTCATGCACAAGTGCTATAATATTATTTATACCATTTTTACAATGATGCAGTTGTATACATAACAGTAAATCTTCTATTTGTTTGCGAGAATAAAAATTCAAAATGAAAAGCAAACGTAATGTAAGAGGGGCCTGGAAACGTGACTAATGAACAGAGAAGACGTTATTTTAGTGCCAGGAATGTCTGCCTTGTTTATTCTGGACCGTATTTTGAAATTGGCATCGTTTGAAATTTGTGTGAAATTGGCCAAATTGCCATTTTCTGACCACTATTTTGGGTAGTTGTAATAGGTAAATAGGCGGTTTCTTGTATTCAATCGATAGAAGAAATGGAGTTCAAGCGAAATAGCTCTAATTTTAGTTGCCTGAAACATGGAATTTGCCGAAAATAGGGCTCAAAGTGGGCGAAATCGCCGATGCGTAAGTGTCATGGCTGTCACTAACTTCGCGAAAGCATAATTCCGTTAGTTTTCGATCAAATTTCATAATTTTTGTGGCGTTATGATCGGAAAAAGATTCTCTATCATTTCATAAGAAAAAATAATATTTTTTTTTTTTTTAAATTCTTGGACCCTGAGAACGAGTTTTGGAGACCCCCCTTGGACCCTGAAAGGGTTAAACCAGTCAATAAATATTTCCTCTGTCATCCATGCTGACTGGTTTGACCTCCAAATTACTGGTAAGGTGTTTTTATCCCCACCTTTCAAAGCACGAGGATTCTTAGAGCGGTAAATAACCATGGGCTTACACTTGAAATCACCTGACGTATTACCGCAAAGGAGCAAGGTGAAGCGATCCTTTGCTGCTTTGAAGCCCGGTGCACTTTTCTCTTGCTGACTGATATAAGTTCGTGTTGGCATTTTCTTCCAGAAAACACTTGTCTCGTCAGCATTAAACACTTGATGTGGCTCATAGCCACCCTCAGAAATAAGTTCCTGAAATTCAGCAGGGAAATTACTTGCTGCTGTATGATCAGCTGAAGCACTTTCACCAGAAAACTTTATACGTATTATGTAACTTATTATGCAACTTAAAGTTGTGGAACCAGCCTGTGGTAAACACACTCGTTTTCAGGCCTTCCTTCCTTATCACACACTGCTTTAACCCTTTGGGGGTCGGTGCCGTACTAGTACGTTTTACGAGCAGGGGTTGGTGCCGTACTAGTACGCCCAAATTCTAGTGGCCTCAATTTAAGCAGAAAACGTCTGGTAGGCATACATATGAAAGAATGGGTCTGTGTGGTCAGTGTGCGCAGTATAAAAAAAATCCTGCAGTACACACTGCATAATGAGAGAAAAAAAAACTCTGACCGTTTTTTTCGATTAAAACAGCGAGTTTGCAGTCGATTTTCGTATGGTTTTTATTGATGTATTCTCGTTTTCTTGGTCTCATTTGATAGAATGGAAGATATATTACAGAAATAGAGATGATTTTGATTGGTATGACAATGACAAGTACCTTGAAATTGAGCTCAAATTAGCGAAAATGTTCGATTTTTGACGATGTTCAAGAGTAAACAAATCACACCATGCCTCCAATACACATCAACTGGCGAGTCTTATATTCATGCACAAGTTCTCTGATATTATTTATACCATTTTTACAATGATGCAGTTGTATACATAACAGTAAATCTTCTATTTTTTGTGAGAATAAAAATTCAAAATGAAAAGCAAAAGTAATGGAACAAGGGCCTGGAGACGTGACTAATGAACAGAGAACTTGTTATTTTAGTGCCAGGAATGTCTGCCTTGTTTACTCTGGACCCTATTTTGAAATTGGCATCGTTTGAAATTTGTGTGAAATTGGAAAATTGCCATTTTCTGACCACTATTTTCGGCAGATGAAATTGGTAAATAGGCGGTTTCTTGTACTCAATCGATAGAAGAAATAGAGTTCTAGCGAAATAGCTATAATTGTAGGAGACTGAAACATTGGAATTTGTCAAAAATAGGGCTCAAAGTGGGCAAAATCGCCGATGCGTAAGTGTCATGGCTACCGCTAACTTCGCGAAAGCATAATTCCGTTAGTTTTCGATCAAATTTCATAATTTTGGTGGCGTTATGATCGGAAAAAGATTCTCTATCATTTCATAAGAAAAAATTAATTTTTTTTTTCCAAAAAAATTTCGACCCCAGGAACACTTTCCTGAGAAGGCCTGTCGACCCCCAAAGGGTTAAACAACTGTAAGGCCTTTTCCCTAATTAAGAGGAAATTAAGTGGTGCACCTTTCTTTGTTTTCTGTTCAATTCACTCAAACAACAAGTTTCCTGTTTTATTTACTTGTTGGGACCTACATGTCATTCTTTTCATGAGGTCACATTTTGGGTTATTCATTACACAAGTTCGTATATTCGCCTCATTCTTCCTAATTGTACGAACTGACGCTTCATTAAGGCCATAGGCCCTCACTATATCCACCACACGTGAGCCACTCTTAAGCTTATCTAATATCTCGATTTTCTTTGCAATTCCTAGACTTGAACACTTAAACCTTTTCTAGTCACTTGCTGGAACACTTGTATACTTACTGGGTGCCATGATTGCTTGGTAGATTTATGAAAATGCAATAAAAATGAGAAAATGTATGAAAATAAACACAGCGAGCTTCCCGATTATTGTCGTCCTGCACGCGTATGAACCAAACTAGACGCTGGGAGGGATGCGTGGGTGGGTGAGGGTGGCGGGGGATAGCAGTAGGACTCCCCCACTGACTCAATGGTTTAACCCACTGCGGGCGACTGCGCGCTCAAAATTTTTTTTCCCTCCCGCGAACCGTGTAGTATCATCTTTACGTCGTGTTAGATAATAATGTGCCGCAATTCTTCAATCGTGCAATACCCATAACGTGCAACATAATCTCGTGCTAAATGACGATCTACTGTACCACTTATAACTCTTGCGAACACAATCAGCAAACCCAATCTGCATGTCACATTTGTCCACTGAATGCATATTGAGGGTGTAGTCCATCACAGCTGCAGGTTTTAGGATGGGTTCATTGGTCTCTATTCAGCCTGCCAGTGTCTGTCATTTCGTTTTGGTGAACTGATGACAACAGTGTGACATCTCGTTTGTCATGCCACCAAAATGCCATGATGTCATTGGCAGCAAATGCCTGCACCTCACCTCTACGAGTGCCTGCGTTGAACCTTGGCATATGTTTACGATTTGCACGCACTGTACCGCACACATCTGTCAAGTTCACTCGCAAAAAATCACTGAGTAAGGGGCTTGTGTACCAGTTATCAGTACAGTGGTCCCTCTGTTTTCGTGCATCTCCAAACTCGAACATTTATGTAAGTGTATTTTCGTAAGTGCTGTTGCAAGTGTATTTTTGGGGGTCTGAAATAGACTAACCTACGTGACATTATTTCTTAAGGAAGTAAATTCGTTCGGTAATGGCACTTGAGCAGCATTCTGGAACGAATTTTCGGCGAAAACCGAGGGACCACTGTATATAATATATGCCCCTTACCAAGATATGGTTCCATCATTGTTCTAACGACATCACCAGAGATACCCAATAACTTCCTGGTATCTTGCAATGTATTACTTCCTGTGTACACAATAATATCCAATACAAGACCACTGTAGCAATCACAAAGAACAAACAACTTTATACCAAAGCGTTTCCTCTTGCTTGGTATATACTGCTTGAACGACAGTCTACCTTTGAACAAAATCAAAGACTCATTAATAAGAAGCTTCCTGAAGGGATAAAAATACATATTGAATTTCTGTTTCAGATACATAAACACATTTCTAATTTTATATAACCTGTCATTTCTGTCAGGCCTGGTTTTGTCTGAGAAGTGTAGCATACGTAACAGTAGCACAAATCGATTCACTGGTATTATTTCACTAAAAGATGGGGTTGCAATGAGGCGGTCTGTCGACCAGTATGATTTGACACTGTGCTTATACACATGTGGCATAAGCAATATTTTCCATCAGGGGTTCGTCAAAGAATAACTGGAAACATTCCAGTTCAGTGGCATTGTTCCCAAGTGTACATGATGGCCGTAGTCCACTTTGACTTTCATCAAAGTGATGGGGATTGGGAACAAAATTGGCAGCTTCCTGCCAATCCCAGGTGCGGTCTGCTGGTGGGTACTGGATATTGACAGGTTGTTGTGGAGGTTGGTGTGGTGGGTGGGTGGGTGAGGCTGACGCAGCAGCTTGGGTAGCAGCATGGCCCACTGCTGGTGCCTGATGGCTGGCACTGCCACCACTACCACCACCATCTGATGACACATGTACATTTTTCATCCCCATTGTAACAATATCACCTCCATTTTCACTATCACTTCCTGTTGTATGCCCACGGGATGTACTCCGAGATGTACTCCTTACCCTTGGACTAGCATATGGCACGCTACCAGAGCGCATGGAGAATATTCCACTTCACTCTCGCTACTGGAACTGTTTTGAAGAGCTTGGAGTTCATATTCACTATCACTATCATCACTGCTCACATCTGTGTCCTGGACACGAGAAAATATGAGTTTCCTTCTTCGTTCTGGTACAACTGAACGTGAACAAGACGCCATAGCATAGGCGGTGGAATGTTTTGGGTCGTCTGGATTTCCATCACTATTACAGTGGACCCCCGGTTAACGATCATAATTCGTTCAAGAATGCTGTTCAAGTGCAATTACCGAATGAATTTATTCCCATAAGGAATAATGTAAATTAGATTAGTCTTTTTAGACCCCCAAAGATACACTTACAAAAGCACTCACAAAATAAACTTACATAAAAGGGCGAGTTTGGAGACCATCGTTAACCGGGGGTCCACTGTACCACTATTATGTTCATTATTTTCGGTCACAAACTCACCAAAACCCTGGAATTCATCTTCACTGACACTTCCATCTGTGTTTGAACTGTCACTTGGGAACAAAAGAGTCCCAATTCGCCGAGGAGTGAGGTGTTTCTTACCACGAGGCATGGTGAACAAGAGGTACTGAAATGGTGTTCCCACAATGCACCACTGGCTCCACAATTTTTTTCCTACTACGCACACTGACCGCGCAGACCCATTCTCTCACATGTAGGCCTACCAGCTTTCTCCCGCTCGATTTGAAGGTGCTAGAATTTACTCGTTCAAGTACATGACCGACCCTGGCTGCAATGACGTACTAGTACGTGACTGACCCTCAAAGGGTTAACTTTACCAAATACGTACAGTGGACCCTCGGTTATCAGCCGTAATCCGTTCCAGAAGCTCAGCCTAAAACCGAAATGGCCTTTAACCGAAATAATATTCCCCATAAGAATTAATGTAAATACAATTAATCCGTTCCAGACAAAAATATTCACAAAAAAATATTTTTTTTAACAATTAAATCAGTATTACATACCTTTATTGAAGACTAATGCTGGCTTCTGGAAGATAGGAAGGAGGAAAAAGGGAGGAGTTAGTGTTTGGAAGGGGAATCCCCCTCCATAAAGACTTCAGGTAACAAGTCCTTATCTGGGGTTATTTCCCTTCTTTTTCTTTTAATGCCACTAGGACCAGCTTGAGAGTCACTGGACCCCTGTCTAGAAAAATAACTCTCCAGAGTGGTCTGTTTCTGGTGCCTCTAACATTTCCCTGAAGTGGGACAAGGTTTTGTCATTAAACATATTGCAGATATGGCTTGTTTCAGCTTGGTCAGGATGGTATTTTTCAACAAAACTTTGTTAACCTATTCCACATTCCACACATTTCCTTAATCACTGAAGAAGGCACCTCCTTCACTTCCTCTTCCTCCTCCTTTTCTAAAGCAAGTTCCTCAACTCTGGTCTGATGATGTTCCAGTTCCAGCTCTTGCAGCTCTTCAGTGGTTAGCTCTTCCCTGTGGTCCTGCACCAACTCTTCCAAATCCTCGCCACTCACCTCCAACCCCAGGGACTTGCCCAATGCCATAATACCTTCCACAATAGGTACAGGGTCGTCAGGGTCAGCCTCAAACCCTTCAAAATCCCTCTGTTGGACACAACCTGGTCACAATGGTCTCCAAGCAGAGTTCAAAGTCCTGGAAGTCACTCCCTCCCAAGCCTTACTTATAAGGCTTATGCAATTGTAGATATTGAAGTGATTCTTCCAGAACTCTCTAAGGGTCAATCGAGTGTCCGAGGTCACTTCAAAGCACTTTTGAAACACTGCTTTTGTGTACAGTTTTTTAAAGTTAGAAATTACCTGCTGGTCCATGGGCTGGAGAAGAGGAGTGGTGTTAGGAAGCAAGAACTTCACTTTTATAAATTTGAAGTCCCTAAACATTTGGTCTTCCAAGTCTGGAGGATGTGCAGGAGCATTGTCCAGTACTAGGAGGCACTTGAGTCCCAAATTGTTTTCCTGAAGGTATTTTTTCACACTTGGGCCAAACACATCATCAACCCAATCTTTGAAAATTTGCCTTGTGACCCATGCATTATGATTAGCTTTCCACATCACACACAATCTTTTCTTGTGGACATTGTGTTTCTTGAACACTGGGATTTTCAGAGTGATACACAAGTAAAAGCTTCACTTTGAAATCCCCACTTGCATTACTACACAACAAGAGAGTTAGGCTGTCTTTCATAGGCTTGTGTCCTGGCAGTGCCTTTTCCTCCTGCGTGATGTAAGTCCTGTTGGGCATTTTCTTCCAAAACAGGCCTGTTTCGTCACTATTAAACACTTGTTGGGGTTTCAGATTTTCACTCTTTATGTAGTCCTGAAATTCAGACACAAACTTTTCAACAGCACATTTGTCTGAACTTGCAGCCTCACCATGCCTTACAACACTGTATGCCAGTACGCTTCTAAAATCTCTCAAACCAGCCTTTGCTGGCCCTAAATTCACTACCAGCAGCACTTGTTCCAGGAGTTTTCTTCTCAAGATCTTCATGCAAATGCCTTGCCTTCTCACAAATAACAGACTCCACTACACTGTCTCCCACTATTTTTTTTTCCTTAACCCTTTCAGGGTCCAAGGGGGGTCTCCGAAACTCGTTCTCAGGGTCCATGAATTTAAAAAAAAAAAAAATATTTTTTCTTATGAAATGATAGTTTTTTTCTAAATCTAATAGGCTAAAAAATACATTTTTGCGATCAATACTTACGGAGATATAGAGGATTGAAGTTGACCAAAATGGAACTACTTACGGCAACATCGCCGACTGCCTGTCACCCGGTAATAGTTTTTTTTTTTTTTTTTTCTTTTATTTTTTAACATTTTATTTTGTCAAGTAACTTTTATGTCCTGTGAGACCAATATAAACCATATTTTGTATATATACACTCCATTTATACTACACAATAACTGCTGGCTGACTGGCTGACTGGCTGACCAGCTGGCTGGCTGGCTGGCTAGCTGACCAGCTGGCTGGCTAGCTGACCAGCTGGCTGGCTGGCTGAACAGCTGGCTGGATGGATGGCCAGCCGACTGGCTGGCTTGCTGGCTGACCAGCTAGCAGGCTAGCTGGCTGGCTTGCTGACCAAGTTGGCTGGCTAGATGACCAGTTGGCTGGCTGGCTGGCTAGCTGACCAACTGGCTGGCTGGCTGGCTGGCTGGCCGGCTGGCTGGCTGAACAGCTGGCTGGCTTGCTGACCAGTTGGCTGGCTGGCCGGCTGGCTGGCTGAACAGCTGGCTGGCTTGCTGACCAGTTGGCTGGCTGGCTGGCTGGCTAGCTGACCAGTTGGCTGGCTGGCTGGCTAGCTAGCTGACCAGTTGGCTGGCTAGCTGACCAGTTGGCTGGCTGGCTGGCTAGCTGACCAGCTGACTGGATGGATGGCCAGCCGGCTGGCTGGCTTGCTGGCTGACCAGCTGCTGCTGGCTGGCTAGCTGACCAGCTGGCTGGCTGGCTAGCTGACCAGCTGGCTAGCTGACCAGCTGGCTGACTGAACAGCTGGCTGGCTGAACAGCTGGTTGCATGGATGGCCAGCCGGCTGGCTGACCAGCTAGCCAGCTGGCAGGGAAAATACAATAATAATAATAATAAAATAATAATTATTATTATTGTTGAAGCATGGTGGTAAGTGTGTCAGTCTTATCAGTAAACTAATTACAGCAGTGACATTG
The DNA here is from genome assembly GCA_009830355.1 of Cherax destructor. Taxonomy (NCBI): domain Eukaryota; kingdom Metazoa; phylum Arthropoda; class Malacostraca; order Decapoda; family Parastacidae; genus Cherax; species Cherax destructor. The sequence goes on from WNWK01046748.1 coordinate 10,917, forward strand.
ATGAGGGGTGAGGGTCCTCTTATCTTATTATTATCAGCTTAACTAATTAGTTTTGACATTTGATGTGGGTACCCTGCCTTGCCTGCCTGCCTCCCTGCCTGCCTCCCTGTCTCCCTGCCAGCCAGCCAGCCAAGGGTGACGGGTTAGCCTCCTCTTATCAGAGTGATGACATTTGACAAATGAGTGTACACTGCCTTCCCTTTATTTGTTTTCACTGTTTTATCTTCCTGTTTGTTTGTCTCTCTTTCTGTCTCTCTCTGTCTCAGAGACAGTCACTATTGAACCAACACTGCCACATCTGAGTCCTGATATATTATTTGTCAGTCTGGATTTTTTGGATTATCCTAGGTAATTTACACTATGTATTTATCCTATTTTATTTACACTATGTATTTATCCTAGGTTATTTACACTTTATATTTATGTGTACATGTGTTACAGAGCCAGCTAGCTAGCCAGCCAGCTGGTCAGCCAGCCGGCCAGCCAGCCAGCCTGCCTGCCTGCCTGCCAGCCAGCCTTTCCCCCCCACTGTCTTCCCCACCCACCCAACTGTCTTCCCCACCCCCCTCACTGTCTTCCCCACTCCCCCCACTGCCTTCCCCACCCACCCCACTGTCTTCCCCCACTGTCTTCCCCACTCCACCCATTGCCTTCCCCACTCCCCCAACTAACTTCCCCACTCCCCCACTGTCTTCCCCACTCCCCCACTGTCTTCCCCACTCCCCCACTGTCTTCCCCACCCACTCCACTGTCTTCCCCACCCACTCCACTGTCTTCCCCACTCCCCCCACTGCCTTCCCCACTCCCCCCACTGCCTTCCCCACTCCCCCCACTGCCTTCCCCACTCCCCCCACTGCCTTCCCTACCACTCACACTGCCGGAGTGAGGTATTCCTTACCGCATGGCTTGGTGACAAAGGCGCACAGAATTACCACTCCCACAATGCAATGCAGGTGCATAGATTTTTTTCCTACTGTGCACACTTACCACATAGACCCATTCTAACACATGCAGGCTTACCAGCTCTCCCCCCCTTGATTTGAAGGCGCTAGAATTTATGCGTACTAGTACGTCAATAACCATGAAAGGGTTAATCCACAATAACAATAACATTTCCATTTCTTCCATTATTGGTGACCTTTGTTTCGTTACAAAAGCTACTCCTTTGGCAACATCAGCGTCCATGATTTGTTCTTTCTTTGCCAGGATGGATGTAATACAGTGGAATCCCGGTTAACGAAAAAAATTCATTGCAGAAGCCTGCTCAAGTGCCATTACCGAACGAATTTACTTCCTTAAGAAAAAATGTCATTTAGGTTAGTCTATTTCAGACCCCCAAAAATACACTTCCACAAGCATTTACAATATTATACTTACATAACTGCACGATTTACGGGGTGTTCGTTAACCGGGGTTCCACTGTAGTTGATTTGTTTTTCCCAAACATCCTGGCAAGTTCCAGCACCTGCATACCACTCTCATATTTCTCAATCACCTCTTTCTTAACCCTTTGGGGGTCCAAGGGGTCTCTCTGAAACTCGTTCTCAGGGTCCACGAATTTAAAAAAAAAAATTATTATTTTTTCTTATGAAATGATAGAGAATCTTTTTCCGATCATAACGCCACAAAAATTATGAAAATTGATCGAAAACTAACGGAATTATGCTTTCACAAAGTTAGCGGTATCCATGACATTCACGAATCGGCGATTTCGCCCACTTTGAGCCCTATTTTCGGCAAATTCCAATGTTTCAGTCTACTAAAATTATAGCTATTTCGCTAGAACTCCATTTCTTCTATCGATTGAGTACAAGAAACCGCCTATTTACCAATTTCAACTACCCAAAATAGTGGTCAGAAAATGGCCATTTGGCCAATTTCACACAAATTTCAAACGATGCCAATTTCAAAATAGGGTCCATAATAAACAAGGCAGACATTCCTGGCACTAAAATAACATCTTCTCTGTTCATTAGTCACATCTCCAGGCCCCTCTTACATTACTTTTGCTTTCAATTTGAATTTTTATTCTCACCAAAAATAGAAGATTTACTGTTATGTATACAACTGCATCATTGTAAGAATGGTATAATTAATATCAGCACACTTGTGCAAGAATATTAGACTCTCCAGTTGATGTGTATTGGACGCATGGTGTGATTTGTTTACTCTTGAACATCGGCAAAAATCGAACATTTTCGCTACTTTGCGCTCAGTTTCAAGGTACTTGTCATCGTGAAACCAGTCAAAATTATCTCTATTTCTGTAATATATCATCTATTCTATAAAATGAGACTAAGAAAACGAGAATACAAGCATAAATACCATACGAAAAGACTGCAAAGTCGCTGTTTTAAACTAAAAACACGGTCAGAGTTTTTTTTCCTCATTATGCACTGTGTGGTGCAGGAATTTTTTTATACTGCGCACACTGACCGCACAGACCCATTCTATCACATCTAGGCCTAACAGCCTGTTTCTGCTTGATTTGAGAGCGCTAGAATTTAGGCATACTAATACGTCAATAACCCCAGGGCGTAAAACGTACTAGTACGACCAAAACCATGAAAGGGTTAAATTCCATGGTGTTTGTCACTTTCTTTACCACAGGAACTTTAATAGGAACTTTCTTGGGAGCCATGGTTAATTATTTTGCAGTTGCACTGACAAAAAAACAATGGAAAACAAGCGAAATGTTTGGATGAATGAGCAGAAGCTTCCTCACGCACTGAGAGACACAGGCAAACTGAAGCGCAAGCGGCCCCAGTCGGCGGACGGACGCGTCCCATACAGCCGATAACAGAAAAAACGGCCGATAACCAAGATCCGAAAAACCACCCTATAACCGAGTTGGCCGATAACTGAATGTCCACTGTAATATAATTTAATTATTTACTACTGATATAAACAACCTGCAAAACACTTTCAACTTGTCCCAATGTTTATCCCCAGATTGTTAATTTGAGTAAACTTGCTGTCTGCTATAAATAAAAACAGATGTACAACTCAAATAAACTATGATCAATTTCTCTAGTAGTATTAAGTAGTCTGTAAGCCATTAAATTTAGTCTGCCCATAATGCCATGGCATGATAGTGGCTCTCTTTGCACTGCAACTCATTACTGTAATTATATAATCTGAATGTAAACTTGCAAGGAAATAAAATTTGAATTTGAATTTGAATAAATCTAAATGTGTATGTACAGTAGAACGTCATTTAGCACGATAGTTACGTTCCTGAAAAAGTCGTGTTAGATAATTTCGTCTTAAATAATTACC
>WNWK01046749.1:0-14195 GCA_009830355.1 Cherax destructor
TAAATACACATGTAAATATTGTACAATAACATGTCCTTACTTTTTATTGAAGAGTTTTTGATGTGTGGAGGACGGGAGGAGGGGAGAAGGTGGAGTGGGGTATCAGTGTTTGGAAGGGGAATCCCCTTCCATTAACACTGCAGGTACCAAGTTTTTTTTCGGGTTACTGGCCTTTTCTTGAATGCTACACTCCCTGCATGAATGCTACACTCCCTGCATGAATGCTACCTCCCTCCATGCCTACTACACCCTGCACTCCTTGCTACACTCCCTGCATCCTTGCTACACTCCCTGCATCCTTGTTTCCACTCCCTGCTCCTTCTACACCCCCCTGCATCCTTGCTACACCCCCCTGCATCCCTGCTACCCCCTGCATCCTTGCTACACTCCCTGCATCCCTGCCACTCCCTTCATCCCTGCTACACTCCCTGCATCTTTGCTACACTCCCGAAATCCTGCTACACCCCCCGCATGCCTGTTACCCCCTGCATGCCTCACACTCCCTGCATGCCTGCTACCTCCCTGCATGCTCCCTCCCTGCATGCCTTACACCCCCCTGCATCCCTGCTACACTCTCTGCATCTTTGCTACACTCCCGCATGCCTGCTACACCCCTGCATCCTGTCACTCCCTGCATAAATTCTACACCCCCTGCATGAAGGGCTTCACCCCCCTGCACATTCTTTACCACAGGCGGATTTAAGGAGTTTCTTGGGGCCCATGGTGGCTTATTTGATTGCAAGCACTAAAAACAGTGGAATAATGACAATATCTTTTAGGGAATGCGTGGGTGGGGTGGGTGGTGGCTCCTGGAAACGATAGCACACTGACGCTCCTGGGTGGGGCGCTCAGCTGGGCCCCCAGCGGACACGTCCGGTACGAAGTCGTTACACAAAGCAAACATCAAACACAATCAAATTTTTTACGTTATAAATATCGGTTATCGAAAATAACGTAAGATGATAGCATCGTAACACGGGGTACCACTGTATTGCCTAATAAATCTTAAGTTAGTCCAAAGTTTGCCTAAGATACTCTCCCAGTATAAGAGCTTTAATAGAAACTGTATCATGCCAAGGCAAAACCATTTCCATTACTAAATTTACTAATTAAAATATTGTTATATTTTTTGTACTACCTCACTATTGTAAATCTAATTAATCATTATTACCTAATTTTTTTATGTCAGTATGCAATAAGGTATATTAAAATGTACTGCTCCATAACCTGTGTCATTATAGAGCAAGAATTAGGATTAGTCTGCCCGAAATGCCTAGGCATGCTAGTGGCCTTCTTTGTAATTAATATTTTATATGTAAACCAAAAATTCTTATCTTCACTTTCATCACTAGTGTTTTATTCACTAATACTATCATCACTAGTCTTAACTTCACTACTATATTAGCTAGTCTTAACTTCACTACTATATTAACTAGTCTTATCTTCACATTTGTCATTACTAGTTTTATCTTCACTACTATCATCACTAGTCTTATCTTCACTATTGTCATTACTAGTTTTATCTTCACTACTATCATCACTAGTCTTATCTTCACTATTGTCATTACTAGTCTTATCTTCACTATTGTCATTACTAGTCTTATCTTCACTACTATCATCACTAGTCTTATCTTCACTATTGTCATTACTAGTTTTATCTTCACTACTATCATCACTAGTCTTATCTTCACTATTGTCATTACTAGTTTTATCTTCTCTATTGTCATCACTAGTCTTATCTTCACTATTGGCATTACTAGTTTTATCTTCACTACTATCATCACTAGTCTTATCTTCACTCTTGTCATTACTAGTCTTATCTTCACTATTGTCATTACTAGTCTTATCTTCACTACTATCATCACTAGTCTTATCTTCACTATTGTCATTACTAGTTTTATCTTCACTACTATCATCACTAGTCTTATCTTCACTATTGTCATTACTAGTTTTATCTTCACTAATATCATCACTAGTCTTATCTTCACTACTATCATCACTAGTCTTATCTTCACTACTATCATCACTAGTCTTATCTTCACTGTTGTCATCACTAGTCTTATCTTCACTACTATCATCACTAGTATTATCTTCACTACTATCATCACTAGTCTTATCTTCACTATTGTCATTACTAGTTTTATCTTCACTAATATCATCACTAGTCTTATCTTCACTACTATCATCACTAGTCTTATCTTCACTATTGTCATCACTAGTCTTATCTTCACTATTGTCATTACTAGTTTTGTTGTGGGGTCTTGAGAGAGATATATAGGAGGTCAAAGATACTCCTTGTTGGATGGTTCGGTATATTCAGTAAGTGTAGGAGAGTCCAGCCACACCGTCTGTCTCGCTCGTAGGTCTAACGCTAGTGAGGGGGTACGCCTATGAGCCTGTGCACATGCGCAGAGCCTCTGATGTCAGCGGGTATCGTGACGTCACACGAAAAGGGACCAGCTGTATAAGTGGGATGAATGCTGGATGCTGGTACACTACACAAGTGTACATATGATACTGATACGACAGCTCGGCCATGTTATCGGGACGTCTCGGCATCTATACGACTCTATAGGCTGAACAGACAGGTGGTACTGGTGAATCTATACAATAGCAAACACATTATAACTTTGAACTGATCAAGATTAATCTTACTCTGCACTTCTTAAGTTAATGGTACATAAGAGAAATTTAATGGATCTAGATATAACGGATTATATAAATTACAATTTGCAAATTTGATCATCAATCTGTATTCATGCACTCCGCGGGTTCTGAGGAAGAATAAATATATTTACAAGGAAGAAGTTTTAACAGAAAAAGAGACTCGGCTAGCACGGTCAACTGTTAAAGCTCAGAACTCGCAGGGAACATGAACACACAAAAAAATTCTAGATAATGAACATTAGTAACAAAACACACAGTCGACAATTTCTCTTAACTCAATCATCTAATTGTACAGTCTATTTACATTTAACCCCAACTCTGCTAGGGTAAGATTTACATATACAGAATGGTTATCATCTCTGGGTGGATCAAACTCTGTTACAGTAGGTAACTCAACTTCTGATTGAGGAGGTTCTACACTGATATCAACAAATGATACTTGGGGTTTCTCAACACTTGTCCTGTACGCAGGAGTAACGACAATCAGGTTGTTCCTCTGACTCACTACTAGAAGTTGAAGGTACGGGTCAGACGGATTATCATTGTCAGTCACAACAGTCTGGTTGTCAGGGGCTTCGTCTTGTCACATACTAACTTCATATGATCTAAATGTGATTCTTTACACTTACCCGTACTAAGTTCTCAACTTTATACTTATTGCCCTTGATATGTTCAACTACTCGATATGGGCCAACAAACTTTTGGTCTAATTTAGGCATTGCTGAAGTTTTGTTAAAGTTGAACAACATGACTCTGGACCCTACTTGAACTTTAGTCGGTTTGGTTTAGTATTAGTTACTCTAGTAAATTCTGCTGTTGACTTATGAAGTGTTTCACGGATTCTTCTGAAAACACTCTGAGCTTGGCTGGTACGAGTTGCTAGTGAAATCATCAGGGTTATACGACGGTTTTGGATTAAGAATATAACAACTCATAAGGCAAACGCTTGTCAACACCATACAAGGCGTAATGCGGCGTATCACCTATAGAAGCATTGAAAGCAGAATTTATAGCACATTGAACATCAGGTATAACTTCATCCCAGGTTGAACTATTGGGATTAACAGTGGCTCTCAAGACATCGAGTCCTTTTTATTAGTTCTTTCTGCTAAACCATGCTGGCAGGATGGTGTGGAACAATGGTAGATTTAGTAATCTTATACAAGGCACAAGGTTTTCTAGAATCTCGTTGCAAAATTCACTCATTATCGGATACTAAGGATTTAGGAGTGGTGTGTCTACAGATTATACGTTCCTTAAACGCTTTAGCTACTGTCTCCCAGTCTTGTCTGGAATAGGAACTAACTCACAATATCTGGTGAAATGATCAACTATCACACAGATGTTTATTGCCTTACGTTGTACATTGAAAAATTAGTTAGCAGATCTATTGCAACTCTTTCCCATATCACTAGTAGATGGGATACATCTGGATAGGATTGGGACCGTGATATTACCCTTGTGTTTCATACAAACGCTACACTTCTTAACATACTGGTAATATCAGTTGCCATACGAGGCCAAAAGTACTTCAATCTTGCTTGTTTAATCGAACGGTCCATACCAGGGTGTCAACACCTGGTGCATCGTGGATTGGCTGTAAAGCTACTTTTACTAGTGACTGAGGAATTACTAACTGGTATACCCATCTACTAGGCGTTCCCAGCTCGGTTATGCGATACAGTAATTCTTGGTTCATAACAAAGTCACTGATAGGTGCTGGTGGCTTCACAGTAAGAATAAGGTCTTCCTGCAGAGAATCGAGTCACCCAGACCACAAGGGATCTGTTCTTTGGGCATTCTTTACATCCTCAGCACTAAACGGAGGATCAGCAGTTACTACGCTAACATGACGCGATAAAGCATCTGCAACTACATTTGACTTGCCAGGTAAATGTTCAAAGGTAGGGTTGAACTTTGGATAGTTAAGGACCATCTAGCTAGTCTTCCAGTAGGTTGTTTATTCTGGAACAATGGTATTAGAGGTGCATGATCTGTCAAGACATGGACAGGGTACTGATAAATTATGTCTCGGAAGTGTTTTAAAGACCACACTATTGCTAAGGCTTCTTGTCATTCTATAAATTCCTTTCAGCCTTTGTAAGGACTCGACTAGCAAATGCAACTGCGTTGTATTTACTATCAATCTTCTGTGCAAGAACTGCACCAATGCCTATAGAACTAGCATCAGTGGTTAAATAGAAAGGCTTTGTAAAAATCTGGGAATTTTAAGATTGGAGCAGAAGTTAATCTTTCTTTCAAGGTTTGAAATGCTTTTTCGACTGAAGGTCCAAACAAATGGAGCATCTTTCTTAAGCAAACTCAGTTAGAGGAGCTGCTATTGAGGAAAAATTGGCAATATATGATCTATAAAAACCTGCTAAGCCCACAAAGGATCTTACGGCATCAGCAGTTTTGGGAGTTGGAAAAATTCAATACTGCATCTACTTTACTTCGGTCAGTCATAACCCCTCTAGGGATGACTACGTGACCCAGAAACTTAATTTCTGATCTGAAAAATTGACATTTAGACAGTTTGATCTTTAGATTGGCTTCTTCAAGCTTACTCAGTACCTTCTCTAGTCTTTCTAAATGCTTATTTACATCCTCGGACATAACAATTACGTCATCTAAATATACCATTAGATCTTTTCCTATAAGGCCTCTAAAAATATTGGTCATGAGCCTCGAGAATGTGATAGGTGAAGATCTTAATCCAAAAGCCATACGACAGAATTCGGAAATGACCTGTTGGAGTAGAGAATGCGGTGAGCTCTTAGCTGTCCTCATGAAGAGGAACTTGCCAAAACCCTTGTAACAAATCGAGGGTTGAAGACCTTATTATCTCCTATATTACGTAACAGGTCACCAAGTACAGGAAGTGGGAAACGGTCTGGAATTGTTTCGCATTTAACTTCCTAAAATCAATCATGGGCCAAGTACCGTCCTTCTTAGGTACTAGGATTAGGGCGCATTCCAGGGTGAGTTACTAGGTACGATCACACCATCGTCAAGCATCTTATTTATTAATTCCTCTGCGACAGCGACTTGTGAATGCGGCATCCTGTACGCAGGTACATAAATTGGTCTGGTACCAGGTTCAAGTGGGATACGATGGGACAATAGGTTCGTTAAACCCATCTTCTCACCTGGTAAGGCAATTGCTCTACGGTGTTTATTCAAGTTTCAACAACCGTCCGACTTCGTCTGGAAAGTCAGTAGACAAGTCTTTCTCTTCTACTGGTGGAATAGACTGGTCCGGTGAGTGGATGGATCCTCCCCGGTTGAAATAACACCGACCCACTGGTCAGGTGGCAACTCATCCTCAACCCGAATAGGGTAAGGGTAGTGAACAAGATCAACAATGATGGTATTGGCTCTGGAGTAGAACCTGTGACCCAAGGTATTAGCGACAACTAGGAATATCTTACTGTCTTGGACAGTATGTAAAGATGGCTCAACAAATAAACCCTTCACTCTGCAGGAATTACTGTCAACTAGAACATTGTCACCATCTGGAACATGGGGACAACAACAGACACTCTAGTAGAGGGCACTAGCTGCTACAGAGGTATCTTTCTGCAGACGGCACGTGACGTCGACAAGAGATGGCATTACTAATTTCAAATAGGTGTTTTCCGACAAGGCGTCCCTGTGGAGAAACTACTACTTGAATTAGTGGCATTGCCGAAGACTCAGTACTAAGGCGGTCCGGGATCCTCCTACCTGAGTAGGCTGGGCACTATCTTGCATGTCTAAATTTGTTGAGGGTGGAACACAGACTTGAGTGACCAGGTTTCCAGTGCCTGGCCGCTTGGCAACGCTACTAGGTAACATATCGGCTTGCAAGTACCTAATCCGGTCTGTAAACTCTGCAGCTGTTGGCAGACCTCGGATCCCAGTTGATAACCCAAAATGGTACAACTAGGTCATCGATTTCTGCCTGCCATCGTAGGATCAAGCACAATTCGGAAATCTCTCATGGCAGCAACCAGTAGAATGTCACAGGGAAACTAATCTTATCAACGACAAGGAAAGAAGTAGTTAATTCTCTACCTTGGATAAAGAAGGTAAGAGTAGTCCACCTCTGACACGTAATGGAGAACCCGCACACCACGAAGGGTGGACACACGAGCTGGTTCTATGAGAAGGACATGTTTTAGCTGCTTATCTCTAAACAAACTAGACCTGATGATATTGACTTGTGCCCCAGAATCCATAAACACCTGGACGGGTGCACCATAACGGATCCTTCTACTAAGGACCCATATTTGCACTGGAACTAATATGCAAACAAGATGGCGGATTATCATCAGTAAAAGTTTGTTCCACCTCGTCTCCAAAAGTATCATCTTCCACCACTGGAATTTCATCAATAATTTCCTCAATTATCTCGTCTACAGAGCAGTCATCATCAGTTACTGGAGTTTCATCACGCAACCTCTCCATCGAGATCACACAGAGCCTCGAAGGAATTCTGGGTGGGGATGGAGTACTGGATCTCCTACTGTCACAACTGGGCGGTCTGATTGGGGCGCTCGGATTCCCCCGAGTTCACAAACTTTGCTTGGTTCTGGTTATTAGGCTGAGAACCACGGCCTCTATTACCTCTTCTACTTCTACTGTATGAGCGACCACGGAAGGATCTGGAATACCCGCGGTTATTTAAGGCATTACACTCGGAAGTATCATGGCCAGCTATCCGGTGATAAGTGCAATAAGGTAAGTCTGGATAGGGCTCTTCGACAGTGCGACGTTTCTTAGAGGCATTGTCAGGACAGTTTATTGCAATATGACCTCTGTAACCACAGTTGTAGCAGATACGTCTGCTGTGGTCACTATAGGTACTACGGTTACTATGAGCGTACTGACTTTTCACACTCCCTTTGGAAGAAGAACGGGAATAATAGTTACTAGGGCCTTGCCGTGTTGCACAAACGACAGGCGGGATTGAGTGCTGTAACTCAGGTAATTTGGATTGTACTGACCTACGATGAGGGAACGATTTGGGGGGACACAAATCACGGACATGTCCGAGAGCTTCAAGAGGTTCTACACTGACAGTTAAAGGACTTGCCTTATAAGCATATACTGCTGTAGGTGGCATCAATTGCTTAATGGCACCATAAGCTGCAAATTTACCTATTGACCAACCATCCATTACATGGCCAGGAGGGAAGAAAGAGGATTTTTGGAATCCAGTCGCAAACGATGATAAGAGGGCATCTAACCGGAAGGCAAATTGGCACAGCTGTTCATCTGGCCTAGGGACCGCGTTCACTAGTTCCTTTAGTACAATAAACGGATCTACGGCCTCCTTAGGATTGAGGAACTTACGTAATCTTGATTCATATTCTTCCCATTTAGTTAGACCTTTGAATTCTTTCATACGCAAAAGAGTCAACACATTATTAGCGGCAGGCGACCTAGCCAAGGATTCTTTTGCCATAGTAATAAGGCGCTCCTCCGATGGAGGACTTTCCACGGAACTTGCCCTTGAACGAATTGCAAGGAACCAGTCGTCAAGACTGTCTGGGTCACCATTAAAAAGGGGTAGTGAATCAATGGGGTCTCTAGAATAGTTAGAAGAACGAGGAGTCTTTTGTCGTTCGTTATTCAATTGATTCTGACTAGGCAGTCCCACGTCATTGCCTTGACTGGCAACACTCACCCCATTACAAGTTACATTTTCCTGAGACATGACTGAGCAAATAAACGAGAATCGAATTGAAAGCAAAATTTACACAAGTATATGGCACAATATAGCTTAACTGATAGTAATTATTAACTATTCTGCATGAGTAACACGGATAATAGCACAATAACACTAAAGAAAAGATAACTCACTGGAAATTTACTTGGCAAGGAAACTCAACACACTAAATTAAAACAATCTAGCTTTAACTTGAACAGCAAAATGAGTTTTCTTTTCTTTAAATATCAACAAAATTGCAACACAATAAAAGAATTAAATGCACAACTAATTAAAAGGAATTCAATAATGGTTATGGCACTAGCAACAATCTGATAAAACAATTCGGTAGAATTGTTCACTGGCAATAAATGAAAGTAACTTTACTGCTTGAATCTCTAGAAGTTCACTGGAATATTACTTATTACTCTTAGGAAATGACAAGTTACTAGAGCAATTAAACGCAATAAAATTGATAAAACAAGGTGAATACTGGCGAATTTAATTTACACAAAATCAATTTCAGGAATGACTGATTGAAAAAAATTCACACTGGGGTAAATTATTTTCACACAACACAAAGATATTAGAAATAAAATAGTTTGAACACTCTTACTCTTAATTGCAAGCAAAGCAAGGTAACTCAATGCAACAGTTACTGAACAATTTACTAAAACACTGACTTTAGACAAACTTAAGAGTGAATTTGTTCAACAACACATGTAAACAAATGAAAAATTAATGACAATAAAATGGTATTAACACTTACATCAGCTAAAAGATACTCATCAAAGGCACAGAACAGTTAACTTACTGCTTATACAAAGTCATGCTCTTGTTGACTATATATAATTATTGGAGCAAAATAATATCTTCAGTAAGTTATATCACTAGTCTGCAAAATGAAGGCACATTAGCACTATACAAAAAGAACAAGTACACAAACCAATATTGGGTGCAATGGGAATAAGTAACACTGACTGCAACACATAAGAATTAGCAGGGAATACTACTGGTAAAATGTTAAAAATTGCTTGGAGGAGAAAACAATATGTAGTTACTGGGGCAAGCAAAATTAATTAATTACACAATTAAAACATTAACAAACAAGGGTAAGATAATAAAAAAATAACTCTGGGATAGTACACTTGGTGGAACACAATAATTAACAAGACAGAAAATTCAACAACACATGGGCAATGCTGGGGAAAAATTTTAAATCTTTTAAAATTACTACTTGGTGGAATATTGGAACACAAGATAACTTTAACAAAACTGTACTTACTGCATACTTAGTAACACAACGAAATTCACAGAAATTATAACGCAATAATTAACAAGAGACAATACTAGTGAAATAAAAATTAATGCAAATAATTAATTTAACACAGAACACTTCCTAGGATAACTCAAAATTTATGTAACTTCAGAAATTGTCTCAACACACGAAATTGTCTATAGATTGTCTGAAAAATAAAACAACAACACAGTAAATATCTCTAGGGTGGAAATCGGTGACTGAAGCGTGGTGGTGGAGGGTGGTGGTGGAGGCTGGTGGTCTGGTCCACTCGTTGATAACTTGAAGTAATGTGCATAAACTGGTGGACTACGAACCGAGGCTTTATACAGTTGGCACAACAGTTCAGAAGAAACACACTCAGGACGCTCGACCTGGTTCGTAGCCAATAACTGCTTGCAGGACCCAGTTAAGGGTGAAATAATCCACACTTAATGTTTTGTGTGGGTGGAGTGCACGTGGTAAAGGCGTCTGCCTTGGCGTGGGTGGTGGGGGTGGTGGCGGGTGGTGTTGTAGCTAGGCTTACACCGCTTCCGCGTGCGCCTGTGGCTTCGCCGTTTACATGAACTTAACCCAGGGTGGCTTGAATAACCCAGGATACCACGGGGATGGTATTGTACTCAGAACAGCAATACACTGGAGTACAAAGGTGGTATAAATGCGTGAACTCACGTGGCTTACTTCTCAGACAGCAGAGTGGCTTGCTGGCTTAGTAGAATATTTTCACACAGATTGACTGGCTTGGAATCTTGTGACAAATTAGCACAGCAAGGTAGAAGCTGGCTTAAGCCTAGACTGACGTAACTGGTGGTGGCTTAATGGCTAGAATGGAACTCTCCCCTCACTGGCTTACTCGTACAGAATTTGCAAAACCCGGGTCAACCCCTCGTAGGTTTTAACAAATCAACAAATGAGGCACTTAACTGACCAGGAGATACTGTATATATGTAGACTTCTTGGATGTAGTAGCTGGTAACGTGGTCGGTCTGGAGGCTGTTTGCTTGCTTGTCGTAGTCTATCTCTCTATAACATCGTAATCGATAAAAATTACGGCACACCGCTGCTCACCACTTGTTGTGTGGGTCTTGAGAGAGATATATAGGAGGTCAAAGATACTCCTTGTTGGATGGTTATGGTATATTTACAGTAAGTGTAGGAGAGTCCAGCCACACCGTCTGTCTCGCTCGTAGGTCTAACGCTAGTGAGGGGGTTCGTCTATGTGAGCCTATGCACATGCGCAGAGCCTCTGACGTCAGCAGGTATCGTGACGTCACACGAAAAGGGACCAGCTGTATAAGTGGGATGAATGCTGGATGCTGGTACACTACACAAGTGTACATATGATACTGATACGACAGTTTTATCTTCACTACTATCATCACTAGTCTTATCTTCACTATTGTCATTACTAGTCTTATCTTCACTATTGTCATTACTAGTCTTATCTTCACTACTATCATCACTAGTCTTATCTTCACTACTATCATCACTAGTCTTATCTTCACTACTATCATCACTAGTCTTATCCTCACTACTATCATCACTAGTCTTATCTTCACTATTGTCATTACTAGTCTTATCTTCACTACTATCATCACTTGTCTTATCTTCACTATTGCCATTACTAGTCTTTTCTTCACTACTATCATCACTAGTCTTATCTTCACTACTATCATCACTAGTCTTATCTTCACTATTGTCATTACTAGTTTTATCTTCACTACTATCATCACTAGTCTTATCTTCACTATTGTCATTACTAGTTTTATCTTCACTACTATCATCACTAGTCTTATCTTCACTATTGTCATCACTAGTCTTATCTTCACTATTGTCATTACTAGTTTTATCTTCACTACTATTATCACTAGTCTTATCTTCACTATTGTCATTACTAGTCTTATCTTCACTATTGTCATTACTAGTCTTTTCTTCACTACTATCATCACTAGTCTTATCTTCACTACTATCATCACTAGTCTTATCTTCACTACTATCATCACTAATCTTATCCTCACTACTATCATCACTAGTCTTATCTTCACTATTGTCATTACTAGTCTTATCTTCACTATTGTCATTACTAGTCTTATCTTCACTACTATCATCACTAGTCTTATCTTCACTACTATCATCACTAGTTTTATCTTCACTATTGTCATTACTATTCTTATCTTCACTACTATCATCACTAGTCTTATCTTCACTATTATCATCACTAGTCTTATCCTCACTACTACTATCACCTCTTTTTTGTTGTTATGTGTGTACTCACCTAATTGTGGTTACAGGGGTCGAGACTCAGCTCCTGGCCCCGCCTCTGCACTGCCCGCTACTGGGTATCTGCTCTCCCTGCTCCATGAGCTTTATCATACCTCGTCTTAAAACTGTGTATGGTTCCTGCCTCCACTATGTCTTTCTCTAGACTATTCCACTTCCTGACTACTCTGTGGCTGAAGAAATACTTCCTAACATCCCTTTGACTCATCTGAGTCTTCAGCTTCCAGTTGTGTCCCCTTGTTTCTGTGTTCCTCTCTGGAACATCCTGTCGCTTCTACCTTGTCGATTCCCGCAGTATTTTGTATGTCGTTATCATGTCTCCTCTGACCCTTCTTTCCTCCAGTGTTGTTAGTCCTATTTCCCTCAGCCTTTCTTCATAGGACAGACCCTGAGTTGTGGAACTAACCTTGTCGCAAACCTTTGCACTTTCTCTAGTTTCTTAATGTGCTTGACCAGGTGTGGGTTCCAGACTGGTGCTGCATATTCTAGTATGGGCCTGACGTACACGGTGTACAGTGTCTTAAACGAGTCCTTGTTAAGGTAACGGACGCTAATCTTAGGTTTGCCAGTCGCCCATATGCTGCCGCAGTTATCTGGTTGATGTGTGCCTCCGGAGACGTGCTTGGCGTTATACTCACCCCAAGATCTTTCTCCTTTTCCGAGCTTTGTAGCCTTTGTCCGCCTAGCCTGTACTCTGTCAGCGGTCTTCTTTGCCCTTCTCCGATCTTCATGACTTTGCATTTGGTGGGATTGAATTCGAGAAGCCATTTGTTAGACCAGATGTCAAGCTTGTCCAGGTCTGTTTGAAGTCCTGCTTGGTCCTCCTCCAATGTGATTCTCCTCATTAATTTCACATCATCTGCGAACAGAGACACTTCTGAGTCTATCCCATCTGTCATGTCATTTACATATACCAAGAATAACACTGGTCCTAGGACTGACCCCTGCGGAACGCCGCTCGTGTGTGTGTGTGTGTGTGTGTTTGTGTGTGTATGTGTACCAATCTATTTATGGTTGCAGGGATTGATGATGAGGCTTGTTAAATATTTTCTAATTTTAAATTTTGTTTGGTGGTGCAGAGGCATCCTGTCTCTCCAGTGTCAGTCCTTTTCTTATGGAACTTGAGGATGTCAATGGCATTAGGGAATTCTGTGAATATTGATATTACTCACCTGATTCCTTGTACGTCACGTTACTTTGCATACTTTTTTTATTCTTAACTGACGACATCCTGTGTAGGCCTCAGGATTTTTGTGGCTCTCCTCGAGTTTTGTTGATTTTTCTGAACCACTAGTCTTTTCAAGTTTTAATTTTTTTAATTGGTTTTGAGTGGGCTGACGTCCACAAGCGATGTTTTCTGGGAGTCTTTTGCTTTCTGCAGGATCGGCATTCCTTTAACTTGAAGCTAAGTAATTTGTATTGCTTCTTGGTATTGTTAATATCAATGTCATTTTGGAATTCTGTAAGCATCTCTTTTGCTCTTGCGACGGCAGTCACTTCAGGAAAGTACAACATATAAATTTTAAAGTACCGATTGGTGTCCTCTGCGATGGTGAGGCCACATCGAGGAAGGTTAAGACGAAGTATGAACATGTAGCTCCCACTTGTTCAATTCCCTCCACTATGATATACTCCTTATAATCAGGATGGGGTTCCAGGTATGCTGTAAAAGCTATGGGATGATGCATCCAATTGGCTGTCAAACAACAGAGGGATCCATCTAGGCATCGGTAAATAGAGACAGAGTGTACGATGCCTAGCATCGGGTTTCCTAGTATTGCTATACAACCAGTTCCAGGGTCCAAAGCAGGAGCCACCTCCAACTTGTACCAGCTCACCATTTTACAGCACTTGCTGAAAAGGCGGAGCATCCCATACAGTATTTAAAAACTTCTTCCAACGTCATTAACATAGTTTTTTCGAGCAAGGGGTGTGAAACAACCAGAATTCCACTTCCTCGGAAGCCATTGAGAAAGTCCGTAAGTTTTGAAGATCGCTACTTACACAAAGACAAGTGATGAGCACTTATCAAATTCTTTTGAAAGTGTAAAATAGAAGTAAATGTTCAAAGAAGTATACAGTAGGGCCCCGCTTTCAGCGTTCCGTTCATACAGTGAGTTCAAATTATGACCAAAACTTGTATACAGCGAGCGGTCTTTCAGATACGGTGCGTGCCACCCGGTTTGTTTACATTTTCCATGAGCATATCTCTATTATGTAATAATCACTCTTGGGCACATTAAATGTCCAATTTTATGT
>WNWK01046750.1:0-14195 GCA_009830355.1 Cherax destructor
GGGGGTGAGGCACCTGCGGGGGGTGGGGGTGAGGCACCCGCGGGGAACGGGGGTGAGGCACCCGCGGGGGGCGGGGGTGAGGCACCCGCGGGGGGCGGGGGTGAGGCACCCCCAGGGGGCGGGGGTGAGGCACCTGCGGGGGGAAGGGGTGAGGCACCCGCGGGAGGCGGGGGTGAGGCACCCGCGGGGGCGGGGGTGCGGCACCTGCGGGGGCGGGTGAGGCACCCGCGGGGGGCCGGGGTGAGGCACCCGCGGGGGGCGGGGGTTAGGCACCCGCGGGGGGGGGTGAGGCACCTGCGGGGGGAGGGGGGAGGCACCCGCGGGGGGCGGGGATGAGGCACCGCGGGGGGGGGTTAGGCACCCGCGGGGACGGGGGTGAGGCACCTGCGGGGGGCGGAGGTGAGGCACCCGCGGGGGGGGGTGAGGCACCTGCGGGGGGAAGGGGTGAGGCACCCGCGGGAGGCGGGGGTGAGGCACCCGCGGGGGGCGGGGGTGAGGCACCCGCGGGGGACGGAGGTGAGGCACCCGCGGGGGGCGGGGTTAAGGCACCCGCGGGGGGCGGGGGTGAGGCACCCGCGGGGGGCGGGGGTGAGGCACCAGCGGGGGGCGGGGGTGAGGCACCCGCGGGGAACGGGGGTGAGGCACCCGCGGGGGGCGGGGGTGAGGCACCCGCCGGGGGCGGGGGTGAGGCACCCGCGGGGGGCGGGGGTGAGGCACCTGCGGGGGGCGGGGGTGAGGCACCCGCGGGGGGCGTGGGTGAGGCACCTGCGGGGGGCGGGGGTGAGGCACCCGCGGGGGGCGTGGGTGAGGCACCTGCGGGGGGCGGGGGTGAGGCACCCGCGGGGGGCGGGGTTGAGGCACCTGCGGGGGCGGGGGTGAGGCACCCGCGCAGATCGGGGGTGAGGCACCCGCGGAAGGCGGGAGTGAGGAACCTGCGGGGGGAGGGGGTGAGGCACCCGCGGGGGGCGGGGGTGAGGCACCCGCGGGGAGCGGGGTGAGGCACCCGCGGGGGGCGGGGGTGAGGCACCTGCGGGGAACGGGGGTGAGGCACCCGCGGGGGGCGGAGGTGAGGCACCTGCGGGGGGCGGGGGTGAGACACCCGCGGGGGGCGGGGGTGAGGCACCTGCAGGGGGCGGGGTGAGGCACCCGCGGGGGGCGGGGGTGAGGCACCTGCGGGGGGCGGGGGTGAAGCACCCTCGGGGGGCGTGGGTGAGGCACCTGCGGGGGGCGTGGGTGAGGCACCCGCGGGGGGCGGGGTTGAGGCACCGCGGGGGGCGGGGGTGAGGCAACCGCGGGGGCGGAGGTGAGGCACCCGCGGAAGGCGGGGGTGAGGCACCCGCGGAAGGCGGGGGTGAGGCACCCGCGGCGGGCGGAAGTGAGGTACCCCCGGGGGGCGGGGGTGAGGCACCCGCGGGGGGCAGGGGTGAGGCACTCGCGGGGGGCGGGGGTGAGGCACCCGCGGGGGGCGGGGGTGAGGCACCTGCGGGGGGCGGGTGTGAGGCACCCGCGGGGGGGGGGTAAGGCACCGCGGGGGGCGGGTGTGAGGCACTCGCGGGGGGCAGGGGTGAGGCACCTGCGGGGGGCGGGGGTGAGTCACCTGCGGGAGGCGGGGTGAGGCACCCGCGGGGGGCGGGGGTGAGGCACCCGCGGATGGCGGTGGTGATGCACCTGCGGGGGGCAGGGGTGAGGCACCCGCGGGGGGGGGGTGAGGCACCTGCGGGGGGCGGGGGTGAGGCACCCGCGGAGGGCGGGGGTGAGGCACCCGCGGGGGGCGGGGGTGAGGCACCAGCGGTGGGCGGGGGTGAGGCACCTGCGGGGGGGGGTGAGGCACCTGTGGGGGGCGGGGGTGAGGCACCCGCGGGGGGCCGGGGTGAGGCACCTGCGGGGGGCGGAGTCACATGGCAATGTTCCTGTTTCATGATTGGAAGAATATAGGTGCTTTAATATTACTTTTTTATGTATTGTATGTGGGGTCCAGGAGATGAGTGAGATGATACATCACAATAGGAGGTATTTTATTTGACGGATGTATCACAAAATTGTTGTATGTAAAATATACTTGCTAAATATATCTTAAATATTTGTTTTATTCATTAAGAATGACGTGTAGCAGTAGCTCCATGTTGGTGGTGGCAGCAGTAAGAACAGATATCAGTAGTAAGGTGGTACATCCAACTGTCCCGAGACCAACAGTGGTACAGTGGTACAGACCATCACAGCTGGAGCCGGTATATACAACATCTCTCGCAGTGTTGCAATATATTACACACATGGTATATACAACATCTCTCGCAGTGTTGCAATATATTACACACATGGTATATACAACATCTCTCGCAGTGTTGCAATATATTACACACATGGTATATACACCATCTCTCTCAGTGTTGCAATACATTACACACATGGTATATACACCATCTCTCGCAGTGTTGCAATACATTACAAACATGGTATATATACCATCTCTCGGAGTGTTGCAATACATTACACATATGGTATATACACCATCTCTCTCAGTGTTGCAATACATTACAAACATGGTATATATACCATCTCTCGGAGTGTTGCAATACATTACACATATGGTATATACACCATCTCTCTCAGTGTTGCAATACATTACACACATGGTATATACACCATCTCTCGCAGTGTTGCAATACATTACACACATGGTATATACACCATCTCTCGCAGTGTTGCAATACATTACATACATGGTATATACACCATCTCTCGCAGTGTTGCAATACATTACACACATGGTATATACACCATCTCTCGCAGTGTTGCAATACATTACATACATGATATATACAGCATCTCTCGCAGTGTTGCAATACATTACACACATGGTATATACACCATCTCTCGCAGTGTTGCAATACATTACACACATGGTATATACAATATCTGTCGCAGTGTTGCAATACATTACACACATGGTATATACACCATCTCTCTCAGTGTTGCAATACATTACACACATGGTATATACACCATCTCTCGCAGTGTTGCAATACATTACACACATGGTATATACACCATCTCTCGCAGTGTTGCAATACATTACACACATGGTATATACAACATCTCTCGCAGTGTTGCAATACATTACACACATGGTATATACACCATCTCTCGCAGTGTTGCAATACATTACACACATGTTATATACACCATCTCTCTCAGTGTTGCAATACATTACACACATGGTATATACAACATCTCTCGCAGTGTTGCAATACATTACACACATGGTATATACAACATCTCTCGCAGTGTTGCAATACGTTACACACATACTATATACACCATCTCTCTCAGTGTTGCAATACGTTACACACATGGTATATACACCATCTATCGCAGTGTTGCAATACATTACACACATGGTATATACAACATCTCTCGCAGTGTTGCAATACATTACACACATGGTATATACAACATCTCTCGCAGTGTTGCAATACGTTACACACATGGTATATACACCATCTATCGCAGTGTTGCAATACGTTACACACATGGTATATACACCATCTATCGCAGTGTTGCAATACATTACACACATGGTATATACAACATCTCTCGCAGTGTTGCAATACATTACACACATGGTATATACAACATCTCTCGCAGTGTTGCAATACATTACACACATGGTATATACACCATCTCTCTCAGTGTTGCAATACGTTACACACATGGTATATACACCATCTCTCTCAGTGTTGCAATACGTTACACACATGGTATATACACCATCTATCGCAGTGTTGCAATACATTACACACATGGTATATACACCATCTCTCTCAGTGTTGCAATACGTTACACACATGTTATATACAACATCTCTCGCAGTGTTGCAATACATTATACACATGCGAGGTGGCTACAAGCATGGACAAATAAATTATGGAACAAATGCTCCTGCGAACGTGACTCAAAACAGTGAAGAATTAAACACTTTTGAAACATTTGGGAATCTATTTTGGAAACGTTTCGCCAGCCAGTTGCTTCTTCAGTCCAATACAGAGAAGAGCAGTGCAAGGTGAAGAGTTTGAGGTAATCAGTCCCTCAGCCTGGAGTGGATGTGTTCAGTGCATCAGTCTTGAGAAAAGTACAGTACATGCGTCAAGTAATAGACTTATATACTGCAGACAGATGAGTTGAAAGTGTGTAATTGTTCAACCTGTTAGTTTTCTAAACCATTTACTTTACAGAAAAAACAATGCATGTGTTATAAAACGTAGCACACATGAAGTCAGTCTGTTAATAAAAGCGGGTGGACAAAAGCAACACTGGAAGCCTCAAAGACTAAGCTTCATGACTGAGGGTTATCTTAACACCATGTTAAGGGATGACTTCTTCTACACAAGTTACGTGCAGCTTTACCGATGCTCTAATAGTTAATAGATTTAAAATCAGTAAACAAACTAATCACTGTTAAAACAGTGTCAACTAATTAGGTTGAGATATACTGTGTACATGTAGCAGTGTTTGTTAGCAGGATGAGTTTGTTAGCAGGATGAGTGTTTGTTAGCAGGATGAGTGTTTGTTAGCAGGATGAGTGTTTGTTAGCAGGATGAGTGTTTGTTAGCAGGATGAGTTTGTTAGCAGGATGAGTGTTTGTTAGCAGGATGAGTGTTTGTTAGCAGGATGAGTGTTTGTTAGCAGGATGATTGTTTGTTAGCAGGATGAGTGTTTGTTAGCAGGATGAGTGTTTGTTAGCAGGATGAGTGTTTGTTAGCAGGATGAGTTTGTTAGCAGGATGAGTGTTTGTTAGCAGGATGAGTGTTTGTTAGCAGGATGAGTGTTTGTTAGCAGGATGAGTGTTTGTTAGCAGGATGAGTGTTTGTTAGCAGGATGAGTGTTTGTTAGCAGAATGAGTGTTTGTTAGCAGAATGAGTGTTTGTTAGCAGGATGAGTGGCGCGCTACAAGCCTCATCCTCCAGCCAAAATATTAAAAAAAAATGTGTTTTTTTCCTTTATATTTTACTTATTTTTCTCACTATCATGTCCTCCATGACTCTCCTTCCTCTCATCCTCCACAACAACACCACCATCATGTCCTCCATGACTCTCCTTCCTCTCATCCTCCACAACAACACCACCACCATCATGTCCTCCATGACTCTCCTTCCTCTCATCCTCCACAACAACACCACAACTATCATGTCCTCCATGACTCTCCTTCCTCTCATCCTCCACAACAACACCACCACTATCATGTCCTCCGTGACTCTCCTTCCTCTCATCCTCCACAACAACAACACAACTATCTCGTCCACACCGCTGTTTCCTCTGAATTATCTTTCCTTACATCACCCCTCGTTTCTCTACATCACTTTCTCTCACACCTTCACTCATTTCTTTTCCCTCTACTTCAGCCTCCCTCGCACCACAATTCATTTCTTCCTCTCTTTGTCACCTTTCTTCACACCATCATCTAACTAAAATTGTTTAGGTAGCTTCACTATCCAAAAAATATACAGTATTCCCGTATCCTATATATCCAAATTAATTTCCATGAACGTGCCTATCTGTGCTCATGATAATGCGAGCACAGATAGGCATGTTTGTGGAGCAACTTGCAATGTGAACAGACTGACTGATGTTGTAGTTGCCAGGCTTAGGCTTGGCTACAGGTACTGACTGATGTTGTAGTGGCCAGGCTTAGGCTTGGCTACAAGTACTGACTGATGTTGTAGTGGCCAGGCTTAGGCTTGGCTACAAGTACTGACTGATGTTGTAGTGGCCAGGCTTAGGCTTGGCTACAAGTACTGACTGATGTTGTAGTGGCCAGGCTTAGGCTTGGCTACAAGTACTGACTGATGTTGTAGTGGCCAGGCTTAGGCTTGGCTACAAGTACTGACTGATGTTGTAGTGGCCAGGCTTAGGCTTGACTACAGGTACTTCTGACAGTTTGGGAGACACAGATGATGATCAAACTAAATGCAAATTATGTGATCAGGCATATGGTCACTGTCTTGAACACTATGTGCTTAATTGTGCACTTATTGAGGAATATAGAGATAGACAGTATAATAACCTATGTGACATGTCAAGATATCTTATTCATGAAATAAGATGCCAGTTGTACTAAGCAAATTTCCTAAATTTGCTTGTAACAGATAATTGAAATGTAGATATAAACCCAAATATACAATTGTTAACCCCTTTGGGGCCTAGTGTCTAGGCCTTTTGTGTATCCATATGCTCTTGCGCTACCGTCCACAGGATGGATATGGGGTGCACAATAAACTAGCCACTTCGGTGGCAAAATCTAAATCTATAAATCCAGACCCCTCAACCTCAATACACGCAAAAGAAATAGTACAGAGTGCGGCATAAGTTTCAAATACAGTTAAATGTCAGTGTTGCTGTAAATGTTTAAAATCTATCAGAACAAGCTTTTTCTAGATATTGCAAGGACACTAGAATCTTCTTTTTTTGTACAATTGGCGAATTTGAACTTGCACAGCCCAATAACAACATTCCTTCGAAAAAAATACCCCATTACTAAGCTTGAAGACATTCAGAAGTTGCATTCTCATGTTATAAATATTAAGGAACACTGCTGGCCTGCTGCAGTGTGCAGATGTCTATTTTGCAAATTAGCAAGTGCTCAGCTCAAGGTTAAAAACAAATTTTGATGAAAATAACCACAGTTTAGTTTGAAGCCGATCAGAGATAGCATTCTTCAATTATGGCACAGAAAAGCACATGCTTAATGAAGTTAAGCAATTAAAAAAAGTAAAGCTTCCTCTGAGTACAATCCACCAGTGATTAGATGACGCATTTGTCTTTTGTTCTTCACTCTGCAGATCTTCCCCACCACCACAACTATTAATCCCTTCCCCACATTCCTTCCCACAGACTCGTCCGTGGCACACCTACCTCATGCTGGGGTGTTTGGGCTGCCTGGGGTGATCTCTGCCGCCCTCCTGCCCGAAACCTCTGGAAGACCCTGCCACAGACCCTGGAGGACGCGGAGAACCTCTACAGGAAAATTCCAACGTCCCACAGAAGCAGTGGGAAAAAGGAAGAGTCCTGCGGAGAAGAGCCCACCGGTGCCGTCTCAACAGCAACCTGCAAGACCTCCGCCCCTCCGTCACCAGATCTGAACGCTATTATCAAAGCCCTGGCTCAAGATCGAGTTACAGAGACTGTTCTCTGATGACTTCCAATATCATCCAGTCGCAGCGGAGAACACTGGTTAGGAGTAACTTCCGCAGGCACACCAGCAGCACACGGTATACCTTTGACTGGTTTCGAGAGTTTTCCCTACTCCCACAACCCGGTCTTGTGCTTGCCTGGTCAACCAGGTTCTTGCTGCTGACTGCTCACTGGCTCACATATCCATCACAGTCTGGTTGATCCGGCACTTGGCGGATGTAATTGTCCAGTTTCCTCTTGAAGATTTTTACACTTGTTCCAGCAATGTTTCTTATATCCTCTGGTAGAATGTTAAACTGTCTGGGACCAAGGATGTTGATACAATATTTTCTTATATTGCCCACATCGCCCTTGCTTTTCACCGGGTTTATTTTAAATTTTCTTCCATATCGCTCACTCCAGTATATTATGGCCCTCAGGTACTTTCCATATATATATTATCATGTATATTTCTCTCCTCCTCTCCAGCGAGTACATAGTACTTATGACTTCGAGTCATTCCCAGATTTTTAAATGCTTTATTTGTGTTATGTGGACCGTAAATGATCTGTTTATGTTGCAGCTGTGATGTCTTCTGCGTTGAATGGCGCAGTCAACATTGCACAATACTCTGACCGAAAGAGCAGAGGCAATTTGAAAAATGTCTCCATTTACACCATTTTCCTTGTGTTGAAAATTGTTATTATCCACCTTGTCGCTTTTTCTGACTTTCGTGATATTTGCTTTATTGTGTTCTTTGAAAGAAAGGTTACTCATTACACCTAGGTTTTTCGGATTTTCTCTTTTTTCATCTATTTGGTGATCTTGCATTTTGTATACCATGTCCATTTTGAGTTCTTACTCGTTTCATTCTCTAAGCAGTTGGAACTTTTCATAATGATCATCATATTATTCCCCAGCCCAATGGAAGATTTTGCTTATATCTTGCATTTTTTCGTGTGTTCTGTCAAGGTGATTTTCATGCTTATTTTGGTTTCCGCAAATGATAAGAAACTGTGGCTAGTATTTTTATCTCTCTGCTATAAAGATAAGAAACAGTAAAGGCGCCAGGACCGTACCTTAGGGTATTGAGCTGTTTACTTTGTTAATGATAAATTTTGCCCTGTTTATTACTGCTGTGTTCCATGTGTCAGTTAACAAATCCTTTGCCTACTTTCCCCGTCATACCTGTCGCCCTCAAATTATGTGCAATCACTCACTGATTGCATTTGTCAAATGTCTTTACAAATCCCTGTATACCCAATTTGCGTTTGATTTTCTTCCAAAGCCTCCGTAATTCCGTCATGTTGGTTTAGTAATTGTAACAAGCATGATCTTTCCGCTCTAAATCCAAGCTGGTATGGGTTGTGCTGTTCCATGGAGTTTTAATTTGACGTCTCCTCACCCTTTCAAAGACTTATGACGCGTGACGTTAACGTTACTGGTCTGTAATATTTGGTTAGCTCTCTGCTGCAAAGGATCTATGTCTTCACTCTAAGATTTGTGATATTTCACCTAAATCAAAGTGTCATGCTAGTGGTATTTTGCACTTTATAAATAATGAATTCCTCGAATCCGGTTCAGGTGCTGCATCAGTGGGAATGTTTTCTATTTATTTTTCAGATTCTGCATTCTCCAGCTTGCTTTTTACTGAACAATGATTCATATTAGCCTATTAAATTTCGCTCATTTCCTTTTCACTGTTAGTGTACGGCTTGACTTGTATGACCAGAGCTTTGGTAAGACGGGAAGGAAGAAGGATGGGTAAGACGGGAAGGAAGAAGGATGGGTAAGACGGGGAAGGAAGAAGGATGGGTAAGACGGGAAGGAAGAAGGATGGGTAAGACGGGGAAGGAAGAAGGATGGGTAAGACGGGGAAGGAAGAAGGATGGGTAAGACGGGGAAGGAAGAAGGATGGGTAAGACGGGAAGGAAGAAGGATGGGTAAGGATGGAAATATGGGAAAACTTGGAGGTGGTATAATAAAGGTAATTGGCCTAACCACTTTGGTGCATTTTAATACATGTGTGTGTGTGTGTGTGTGTGTGTACTCACCTAATTGTGGTTGCAGGGGTCGAGACTCAGCTCCTG
Organism: Cherax destructor; assembly: GCA_009830355.1. Taxonomy (NCBI): domain Eukaryota; kingdom Metazoa; phylum Arthropoda; class Malacostraca; order Decapoda; family Parastacidae; genus Cherax; species Cherax destructor. Next base: position 9,258 of record WNWK01046750.1, read on the forward strand.
GCCCCGCCTCTTCGCTGTCCGCTACTGGGTCTCTGCTCTCCCTGCTCCATGAGCTTTATCATACCTTGTCTTAAAACTATGTATGGTTCCTGCCTCCACTATATCTTTCTCTAGACTATTCCACTTCCTGACTACTCTGTGGCTGAAGAAATGCTTCCTAACATTCTTTTGACTCATCTGAGTCTTCAGCTTCCAGTTGTGTCCCCTTGTTTCTATGTTCCCTCTCTGGAACATCCTGTCACTGTCTACCTTGTCAATTCCCCGCAGTATTTTGTATGTCGTTATCATGTCTCCTCTGACCCTTCTTTCCTCCAGTGTTGTTAGTCCTATTTCCCTCAACCTTTCTTCATAGGACAGACCCCTGAGTTGTGGAACTAACCTTGTCGCAAACCTTTGCACTTTCTCTAGTTTCTTTACGTTCTTGACCAGGTGTGGGTTCCAGACTGGTGCTGCATATTCTAGTATGGGCCTGACGTACACAGTGTACAGTGTCTTGAACGATTCCTTGTTAAGGTAACGGAACGCTAATCTTAGGTTTGCCAGTCGCCCATATGCTGCCGCAGTTATCTGGTTGATGTGTGCCTCCGGAGACGTGCTTGGCGTTATACTCACCCCAAGGTCTTTCTCCTTTGCCGAGGTTTGTAGCCTTTGTCCGCCTAGCCTGTACTCTGTCAGCGGTCTTCTTTGCCCTTTTCCGATCTTCATGACTTTGCATTTGGTGGGATTGAATTCGAGAAGCCAGTTGCTAGATCAGATGTCAAGCTTGTCCAGGTCTGTTTGAAGTCCTGCTTGGTCCTCTTCCGACGTGATTCTCCTCATTAATTTCACATCATCTGCGAACAGAGACACTTCTGAGTCTATCCCGTCCGTCATGTCATTTATATATACCAAGAATAACACTGGTCCTAGGACTGACCCCTGCGGTACACCGCTCGTCACAGGCACCCACTGTGATACCTCATCACGCACCATGACCCGTTGTTGCCTCCCTGTGAGGTATTCCCTGATCCATTCCAGTGCCCTTCCTGTTATACATGCTTGTTCTTCCAACTTCTTTACTAATCTCATGTGAGGAACTGTGTCGAAGGCCTTCCTGCAGTCCAGGAAAATGCAATCAACCCACCCTTCTCTCTCTTGCCTTACCTCTGTTACTTTATCATAGAACTCTAGGAGGTTTGTTACACAGGATTTGCCTTCTCGGAATCCATGCTGTCTGGTGTTTATTATCCTGTTCAGCTCGAGGTGCTCCACCATTCTTTTCCTGATGATTTTCTCCAGGACTTTGCACACTATACACGTAAGTGACACCGGTCTATAGTTTAGTGCCTCTTTTCTGTCTCCTTTTAAAGATGGGGACTACGTTGGCCTTTTCCATACCTCAGGTAGCTGCCCAGTTTCAAGGGATGTGTTGAATGTTATGGTAAGTGGCACACTCAGTACCTCAGCTCCTTCCCGAAGAACCCACGGGAGATATTGTCCGGACCCATCGCCTTTGAGGTATCGAGGTCACTGAGTAACTGCTTCACCTCCTCCTCAGTTGTGTGTATGCCCTCCAGCACTTGATACATCCCTTGTTGGTGATGCACCCTGTCCTGTCTACCCAGCTGCCTTCCTTCCTCCACTGTGAATACTTCCTTAAACCTCAAGTTGAGCTCCTCACATACCTCTTGATCGTTACTTGTGAGTTCCCCATCTTCTCTCCTCAGCCTTATCACCTGGTCCTTGACTGTTGTCTTCCTTCTGATGTGACTGTTCATCAGTTTCGGGTCGGACTTAACTTTCGATGCTATGTCGTTTCGTACTGTTTCTGGGCCTACCTTCGTACTTGTGCATACTCGTTTCTAGCTCTTCTACTAATCTCCTTGTTTACTTGGGTTCTTTGCCTTCTGTACCTTTTCCATTCTCTGACACTCTGAGTCTTTGCCTCCCTGCACCTTTGGGTAAACCAGGGGCTCTTACTGGCCTTCCCGCTTAATCTTTTTCCTCTGGGTATAAACCGTTCCTCTGCCTCCTTGCACTTTACCCCTACGTATTCCATCATTTCATTTATTGTCTGTCCTTCCATTTCCGTTTTCCACTGAACCTCCTGCAGGAAATTCCTCATGCCCGTGTAGTTTCCTCTTTTAAAGTCTGGTTTGTCTCTTTCGGGTACCGTTTTCCCTCTCCACCTGTAGCTCTACAATGTACTCAAAGCTCAGCACCATATGGTCACTGGCTCCCAGGGGGCTCTCGTGTGTTATGTCTTCAATATCTGAGCTGTTCAGGGTGAATACAAGGTCCAGTCTTGCTGGTTCGTCTTCACCTCTCACTCTGGTCGTGTCCCTGACATGTTGGTGCATCAGGTTTTCCAGTACCACGTCCATCATCTTAGCTCTCCAAGTTTCTGGACCCCCACGTGGTTCTTGGTTCTCCCAGTCGATCTCCCTGTGGTTGAAATCGCCCATGACCAGTAGCTTCGCTCTGCTCATGTGCGCTTTTCTTGCTACCTCCGCCAGAGTGTCCACCATTGCTCTGTTGTTCTCATCATATTCCTCACCTGGCCTCCTGCAGTTCTGTGGTGGGTTATACATCACTGCAATGACTATCTTGTGCTCCCCAGACTGGATGGTACCTACTATGAAGTCACTTTCTCTACACACCTCCATTCCTTCCATTTCCTCGAATCTCCAATGGTTCCTTACAAGCAGTGCGACCCCTCCTCCCCCCCTGCTCCTTCTATGTTTCCTCAGGATCTGATATCCCTGTGGGAAGCTATGATGTCTGGGATGCCTCACCTATTCTTTCATTCCACTCTTCATACTTATTCGTAATTCCATCCACGTTTGTGTACCAAACCTTCAACCTTGTTTCCAATACTGTGGCCCTGGGGAGATCTTGGTGGTTTTTTTGGGGGCAGGGTGCCCATAGGGGTTGCAGCATGGGTGGGGGGATTGTATGGTTGGGGTATGGGTTGGTGGGGTGGAGTTTGTGGTGGGGGTGGGGGTAGCTGTGATGGTGGGTTTTGGGTTGCTGGGGTGGGGGCAGGGGGACTGATGAGTGTGTATGGTTGTTGTGGGGTTTTTGTGATTTGAGGCCTGCCGTGGGTACTTCCAGTGTGTGTTTGTCCTGCTTGGGCTTGGTGTCCTCCGTATCTCTCTGTCTCCTCTTTCTCCTCTCTTTGCCTTCTTATCTTCTCCTTCCGGGCCTCCCTTTCTTCCTGTGTTCTGTCCCGATCTAAGTATACATTCCGGTACCCCTGATTCGTCCTCAGCCGTGCTTTCTCTTGCAGGATCGTGGTGCGGGCTGATTCTGCCTTGAAGATTACCTTGAGGGGTCGGTTTCTTCCCCTTGTGTACCACCCGATTCTCCGAAAATTTGTCACTTGGGATGTGTCTCCCCCTATTGCTAGCATGATACCTTCGATCCTTTCTTTCTCCTCCTGTTTTCTTCTGTCGTGGGTGTCCCCTTTGACTTCCTTCAGGCCATAGATAAAGATTGACTTCTCCCTTTCCTCCTTCCACTGTGTCTCCCATTGCCTCATCAGAGATGCATTAGCCTCTCCCGGTGCTGTCATGGTTGTATCCCCCGTGTTCCTTTGTGTGTCCGGCCTGCTCATACGTCCCTGTCCGCTGCAGTGTGTTGTTGGGGTCTCCGCGTTTAGTGTGTCTGCTGCTTTGTCTACCCTCTCATGTGTTGTTACTGTGCTCTCATTCGTTGTTACTGTGGTGCTCTTCTTGTCCCTGTCTGCTTCTTCTATATCCCTCTCGTGTGTTGTTAGTATCTTGCTCGTCTTGCTTCGGGCCCCATGTGTGTCTGCCAGTGCCTGTGCATACAAGAGTTCTCTTTTTTTCTCCTCATTCCCTTTGGCTGTGTCTGGTGCACAAGCTCCAAGCGCCGTTTCTGGCCAGGTACTTTTGTCTCTATTCTGTGTCAGTCCCTGCAGCTTCACTTCTAAGATCTGGATCTTAGCTTCTGCTTTTTTGACTTGCATTTCCCATTTTCTACTCTCCGCAGCTATCCTCTTCTCCATTCCCTCGCTGATCACCAATATCTTCCTCTAACATTCCTTTTCCCTTTATTCAGTTCCTCCTCGGTGATCACCAATATCTTCCTCTCCCATTCCTTTTCCCTTTTGATGATTTCCTCCTCCCACTGTGGCCTTCCCCGGGTCGGCCATCATCCTCCTCTGTGTGTGTGTGTGTAGTGTTATTAATGAAATCAATTTCATTGAATGGGGTATAACACTCTACCCATCAGTTTCACACAGTTATAACAAATGTATAACTGCATGATGCTGAGTTGGCAGAGAGTATACTTTTTGCAATTGCTTTTGCAGGACGTAGGCTGGAAATGACGATAGAAAGGCATTTGATGTTGGTTGATTGCTACCCAGAGATACTGACCGGCTCAGCTGCTTCAGAGGTGGTGTTTGCAGATGCTACATGGTTAGATATAATAGTTAATAAGTTATAAGGGAAGTCTCCATAAATTGGGATGGTTTTGTCCTTATTGGACATACAAGGGTTATGGTGCTACCCATTCATCTATATCTTCTGGGGGTCGCTCAGGATCACTGGTCTCTGGAAATTACCCTTTGGGTGAATCGTCGCAGTCTCTGTTGGAGATCATTCTTTGGATTCTGTGGGGAGGTGTGTTTATGATGTAGTAGGTGGTATTTACTGGTTGGGGAGGGTTTTCTCGTCTGGTATATAGAGTTCTTGCATGTCGTAAGTTGTCTCTTTAGTTTATCAAGCCTTACATTTATTGCATCCATCTCCTGTTGGATGTGTAGATCTTCCATCCTGATTCTGGCTCTCCCCTGGTGCCTGTGATGAACCGGAGTGCTCTATTCTGGACTCTTTGTAGCTGTAGCATGTTGGTTTTAGTTGTTAATGATATGGGTACACAAGGATATTCTAACATAGGTTTTATCGTCATCTTGTACAGGTGTTTCTTGAT
>WNWK01046751.1:0-14194 GCA_009830355.1 Cherax destructor
CTGTATGGGAAAGTCACAATAAAGAACAGATGGATGTGTTATTCTTCATCTTGTCTGTATTGTAACCATTCTGTCAAAACAACGCACGGGGAGTTGCTCCCTCTGAACTAAGATTGCTCCACCTCCAGCTAAAAGTAAATAGAAATGTAGCCTGTGCATAAATGATATGAGTGGTATGTATAATAACCCGGCAACTGCACTCAGATTTCTTGATAGCTGAGCAAGAACACAATGATCAGTGTTTTTCTTAATAGCGACGATAAGGCTAATAAAAACAGCTGAACCCCGGTTGAACCCTTCACATATATATTATACAACTGATCAAGATTATAAACCAGAGATTTACATTCGTTGTAACCAGAGGTTCTAAAACCTTCCATAATTCATGGTTATAGACCCCTTTAATGCTGCAGCAGGAACTAGAAAATGTAAAGTTTAATGTGGTCCAGGTTGGAGTTACCCTCCCTCTTCCTCGGATCAAGCATATTATTTCCCATTCCCTTCTATAAACCTGAGTTGTCCATGAATATTATAATAATAATAATAATAATAATAATAATAATAATAATAATAATAATAATAATAATAATAATAATAATAATAATAATAATAGGTATCCCCAGTATTCCATAACCCAGCCTCCCTACCTCAATGTTTCTCTCGTAGTCAAAAAAAAACAGGGAAAAACAAGTCCCAGACAATGAGTTGACAAGTGTTAATCTTCACACGGACACACTCGTCTTTTATAATGGAAGTAAGTGATGTTAGGTTGTTTGAATAAGGGTATTAGGTAACATTGAAAATAAGTGGTATTACATAACACTGAAAATAAATGATGTTAGGTGACACTTATAAGTAAGTGTTTAGATAACACTGAAGTTATGTGTATTACTTTTTCAATAAATTTATATCCCACACAGGCAGGGTGACCCAAAAAGAAAAACAACTTTTTTTATTTTTAAATTTAGTAATGTATACAAGAGAAGGGGTTACTAGCCCTTGCTCCCGGCATTTTAGTCGCCTCTTACGACACATGCTTACGGAGAAAGAATTCTGTTCCACTTCCCCATGGAGATAGGAAATAAACAAGAACAAGAACTAATAAGAAAATAGAAGAAAACCCAGAAGGGTGTGTAAATATATAAGACGTGTACATGCATGTGTAGTGTGACTTAAGTGTAAGTAGAAGTAACAAAATACACTTGTTATCCAGCGTGTTTATGAGACAGAAAAAAAGACACCAGCAATCCTACCATCATGTAAAACAATTACAGGTTTCCGTTTTACACTCACTTGGCAGGACGGTAGTACCTCCCTGGGTGGTTGCTGTTTACCAACCTACTACCACAGGACGGTAGTACCTCCCTTGGTGGTTGCTGTCTACCAACATACTACCACAGGATGGTAGTACCTCCCTGGGTGGTTGCTGTTTACCAACCTACTACCACAGGACGGTAGTACCTCCTTGGTGGTTGCTGTCTACCAACTATACTACCACAGGATGGTAGTACCTCCCTGGGTGGTTGCTGTTTACCAACCTACTACCACAGGACGGTAGTACCTCCTTGGTGGGTTTCTGTCTACCAACATACTACCACAGGATGGAGTACCTCCCTGAGTGGTGCTGTCTACCAACCTACTACCACAGGACGGTAGTACCTCCCTTGGTGGTTGCTGTCTACCAACATACTACCACAGGATGGTAGTACCTCCCTGGGCAGTTGCTGTCTACCAACCTATGCCACAGGACAGTGTACCTCCCTTGGTGGTTGCTGTCTCAACCTACTACCACAGGATGGTAGTCCTCCCTGGGCGGTTGCTGTCTCCAACCTACTACCACAGGACAGGTAGTACCTCCCTTGGTGGTTGCTGTCTACCAACCTACTACCACGGACGGTAGTACCTCCCTGGGTGGTTGCTGTCCACCAACTTACTACCACAGGATGGTAGTACCTCCCTGGGTGGTTGCTGTCTCCAACCTACTACCACAGGATGGTAGTACCTCCTGGGTGGTTGCTGTCTACCAACTTACTACCACAGGATGGTAGTACCTCCTGGAGTGGTTGCTGTCTACCAACTTACTACCACAGGATGGTAGTACCTCCCTGGGTGGTTGCTGTCTACCACCCTACTACCACAGGACAGTGGTACCTCCTGGGTGGTTGCTGTCTCCAACCTACTACCAAGGATGGTAATACCTCCTGGGTGGTTGCTGTCCACCAACTTACTACCACAGGACGGTAGTACCTCCTGGGCGTTGCGTCTACCAACCTACTACCACAGGACGGTAGTACCTCCTGGGCAGTTGCTGTCTACCAACCTACTACCACAGGATGGTAGTACCTCCTGGGTGGTTGTTGTCTACCACCCTACTACCACAGGACAGTAGTACCTCCCTTGGTGGTTGCTGTCTCCAACTTACTACCACAGGATGGTAGTACCTCCCTGGGCGGTTGCTGTCTACCAACCTCTACCACAGGACGTAGTACCTCCCTTGGTGGTTGCTGTCTACCAACTTACTACCACAGGACGGTAGTACCTCCCTTGTGGTTGCTGTCTACCAACCTACTACCACAGGACGTAGTACCTCCTGGGTGGTTGCTGTCTACCAACCTACTACCACAGGACAGTAGTACCTCCCTTGGTGGTTGCTGTCTACCAACTTACTACCACAGGACGGTAGTACCTCCTTGGTGGTTGCTGTCTACCAACCTACTACCACAGGACAGTAGTACCTCCCTGGGTGGTTGCTGTCTACCAACCTACTACCACAGGACGTAGTACCTCCTGGGTGGTTGCTGTCCACCAACTTACTACCACAGGATGGTAGTACCTCCCTGGGTGGTTGCTGTCTACCAACCTACTACCACAGGATGGTAGTACCTCCTGGTGTTGCTGTCTACCAACTTACTACCACAGGATGGTAGTACCTCCTGGGTGGTTGCTGTCTACCAACTTACTACCACAGGATGGTAGTACCTCCCTGGGTGGTTGCTGTCTACCACCCTACTACCACAGGACAGTAGTACCTCCTGGGTGGTTGCTGTCTACCAACCTACTACCACAGGATGGTAATACCTCCTGGGTGGTTGCTGTCCACCAACTTACTACCACAGGACGGTAGTACCTCCCTGGGCGTTGCCGTCTACCAACCTACTACCACAGGACAGTAGTACCTCCCTGGGCGTTTGCTGTCTACAACCTACTACCACAGGATGGTAGTCCTCCCTGGGTGGTTGTTGTCTACCACCCTACTACCACGGACGGTAGTACCTCCTGGGTGGTTGCTGTCTACCAACCTACTACCACAGGATGGTAGTACCTCCCTGGTGTTGCTGTCCACCAACTTACTACCACAGGACGGTAGTACCTCCTGGGTGGTTGTTGTCTACCAACCTACTACCACAGGATGGTAGTACCTCCCTGGGTGGTTGCTGTCCACCAACTTACTACCACAGGACGGTAGTACCTCCCTGGGCGGTTGCCGTCTACCAACCTACTACCACAGGATGGTAGTACCTCCCTGGGTGGTTGTTGTCTACCAACCTACTACCACAGGATGGTAGTACCTCCTGGGTGGTTGCTGTCCACCAACTTACTCCACAGGATGGTAGTACCTCCCTGGTGGTTGCTGTCTACCAACCTACTACCACAGGATGGTAGTCCTCCCTGGGTGGTTGCTGTCTACCAACTTACTACCACAGGATGGTAGTACCTCCCTGGGTGGTTGCTGTCTACCAACCTACTCCACAGGACGGTAGTACCTCCCTGGTGGTTGCTGTCTACCACCCTACTACCACAGGACAGTAGTACCTCCTGGGTGGTTGCTGTCTACCAACCTACCACAGGATGGTAATACCTCCTGGGTGGTTGCTGTCCACCAACTTACTACCACAGGACGGTAGTACCTCCTGGGCGTTGCCTCACCAACCTACTACCACAGGACGGTAGTACCTCCCTGGGCGGTTGCTGTCTACCAACCTACTACCACAGGATGGTAGTACCTCCCTGGGTGGCTGTTGTCTACCAACCTACTACCACAGGACGGTAGTACCTCCCTGGGTGGTTGCTGTCTACCAACCTACTACCACAGGACGGTAGTACCTCCCTGAGTGGTTGCTGTCTACCAACCTACTACCACAGGACGGTAGTACCTCCCTGGGTGGTTGCTGTCTACCAACTTACTACCACAGGACGGTAGTACCTCCCTGGGTGGTTGCTGTCTACCAACTTACTACCACAGGATGGTAGTACCTCCCTGGGTGGTTGCTGTCTACCAACCTACTACCACAGGATGGTAGTACCTCCCTGGGTGGTTGCTGTCTACCAACCTACTACCACAGGACGGTAGTACCTCCCTGGGTGGTTGCTGTCTACCAACCTACTTCCTAGATAGTATATATATATATATATATATATGTATATATATATATACTTTCGTTTTTCCTTTTGGGCCACCCCGCTTTAGTGGGAAACGGCCGACGTGTTGAAAGAAAGAAGAATATATATATATATATATATATATATATATATATATATATATATATATATATATATATCGCAATAATAATAATAATAATAATAATAATAATAGCCATAATAAAAATAATAATAATAATAATAATAATAATAATAATAATAATAATGATAGCAATAATAATAATAATAATAATCATAGCAATAATAATAATAATAATAATACTAATAATAATAATAATAATAATAATAATAATAGCAATAATAATAATAAAAATAATAATCATAGCAATAATAATAATAATAATAATAATAATCATAGCAATAATAATAATAATAATAATAATAATAATAATAATAATAATAATAATAATAATAATAGCAATAATAATAATAATAATAATAATAATAATAATAATAATAATTTCTACCATACAAAGCCTATACAAACATGAACATTTAATATCATGGAAACTTGTATAATATTTTTCACTATTTTTTACAGTTTCGTTTAGGATTAGTAAATATTTTTTTATTTTAGTCATGGAAAAGCACCAAACCCGTTAGGGTTATGCCATGTTAAACTAAATACAACCCTGTGTGTGTGTGTGTGTGTGTGTGTGTGTGTGTGGTGTGTGTGTGTGTGCTAGTCTTGTTGATGTTGCAGGAATCGAACCCTTGCTCCTTTGATTGTTACTAAAGATATTAACCTTGGCTGCAATTTTCAGACAGTTTTAGATTATTGTTATTGTCTTCCATGGCAACGTGTGTAAATTATTAACCATGATTACACACAAAAAAAGTCAGTGACTTATTTCAATTCCATTATTTTTTACTCTTTCGTGTTCTCGTTCTCTCTCTCTCCCTCGCTCGCTCTCTCTCTCTCTCTCTCTCTCTCTCTCTCTCTCTCTCTCTCTCTCTCTCTCTCTCTCTCTCTCTCTCTCTCTCTCTCTCTCTCTCTCTCTCTCTCTCACAAAGGAAAAATAACTTGAAAAATATGTTGTGTGTGGGCGTGTGTGGGCTTGCACAAGAGTTGTCTCAAGGTCGAGAAGACAATATTAAGTAACAATAATAATGAGCCTAGTGGCTAACACCCCAGCACTGCCATCAAGCACTACATAATGCTACACAATACCTACAAGATAAAACTTAGACACATGTGCAGCATTTGGGTATTTTATTGTAGACGCTTCGCCCTCCAGTGGCTTTATCAATACAAATTCCAGGACATAATTGGAAGAGAGTAGAACTATATACAAAAAGATGAGGTAATCAGTCCCTCAGGGACGTTCCTCCTGCGCCTCAGGTTTCTTTAATTGAATATAGAGTTGACTAATATAACGGTGACAGTTGAAGAAGAGTTCAGCCTGTCAGTCTTGATCCAAAGTGGAAAAAAAACAGACACAAATGCAGCACATACGATCCTTTATTGACCACGTCTCGCTCACACAGTGGGCTTTATCAAGTCACAGACAGATCTACCTGAGCAAAGAATACATGAGTATATACAAGGTGAAGTCAGGTGGAGAATGTTGGAGTGGTTGTATTAGAGAGGAACCTGCACGGGATGGCCAATTAGGTATGTTGGTGTGTAGGATAACAATAAATAAGTTTCCTGGCAAGGGGTTCAGCTATATTGTAAAGGCCGTTGTTCTGGCAGACTTGATACAAGAATTCTTCCCTCTTAAGTGGGTGTGGTGTGACTTGGACCTGACTAACTTAGGCCAGTAGGTGATTTGGACATATCTAGCATGGGCCACTAGGCCTGCTGCAGTGTTTCTTACTTATGTTTTTATGCTCTTATAACGAGTACCTGAGAAACATTGATATTGAGACTAACTCGGAGAGTGTCACGATTGCAAACAAACCACGGAACGGGTGGGGTTCGAACCCATGGCGAGCGAGTCATGGGTTCAAATCCTGCCCGTTCCCTGATTTATCCTCTATTTTCCAGTACAGTTCAATACATTACATACACTCTAGCACAACTAGCCACCGCTGTAATAACCAAGACTCATCAGGTTATCCACTTAACACCACCATCATCATCTGTCTAACCAAAAAGTATCAGACATTTTGAAAAGTTTTAAAGAGTCCAGGATTAAATATCAACCTAGACTAATTTGACCAATGTAGCTGTGAAAACAAGAGATAGAGAGAAAAGGTCGCAGAGGTTACATAACGTGCACAGTCTTCATTCTTGAGGTGGATTCACCACAACTCTCCCTAACCCCCCATACCCCCTTCCCTCCCTTTGTCTGTCTCTCTCTCTTTCTCTTTTCTCTCTCTCTCTCTCTCTCTCTCTCTCTCTCTCTCTCTCTCTCTCTCTCTCTCTCTCTCTCTCTCTCTCTCTCTCTCTCTCTCTCCAGTAACAGGATCGGTTACCAAAGATCTCAATTCCATTTAATACGTTCGTCAGGGTTACGTAACAGAAAGCACGTTCGTAAAACTCATTTAAAACTATGTTTGTGAAGAAACGCGCTAAAAAAAAAACGTAACGTTACTCATTATATTGATTTGTTTACACGTTTTTCAATGAGTGTAACATTCAGCTTTATCCATTCCATAAACCGCATTTAAAATATAAACATGGAATCATGGCGTCACTTCTTCGGGTCAGTTATGTAAGCACTGAGCCACAAATTCCTAAAATGTTACTTAAACGTTTCCATGCTTCACAATTACAGGTTGTTTAATGAAAATATTTCAAACAGAAGCGTCTTTGAAAAAAACAAACATTGGAAATGATAGTAAAATATAAATAATAATGGATTGCTCAACAGAATTTGCGCGCGTCATTTATTTAGGCGTTTGTGTACATAGTATAGTTTTTATACAGTGTTTTGAGGGCACACAAGTATTATGGGCATATAAAAAACCCACAATATTCACTTGACCGAGGGTAACCCAATAAAGTCACTTGAGAATTATTTTCACTGGGGGTCCCTGAGAAATGTTAAGCTTTCATTTAGGTCTTGAGAATATACTATACACCGAGAGGTGTATTTCCCTCATTGTATATATGATGAGAATATACTTTAATACATTTTTATGGATTAAAGTACTTTTGTATAGTGAAAAGATTACGCGCAACCTTAATGACCCTAGTGTAGGTCATAGGTTTTTTTTTTTAACATTAACAGTTTATTAAAAAACCCAATGGAAATAAGTCACTGACTTTTTTGGGTTACCCTGGTTAATTTACACATGTGTTACTAGGTATGATAATTGTACTTACATGTACCTGTACCTAAAAAAATACTAGTTTTAAAATTTTACAATAGTTTTACATAGTAAGTTATGGAAAATTTAACCTAGTAAAGTCAAGCAGTGTGACTTATTTCCATGGTTATATAGTTTCATTTTTACAGAGGCATATATAGATGCTGTGTTATTATCTTAGCATGGTTGTGGTGGGTAGCTCCTGCTGGCCCAGGTACTCCATGTGAACCTCACCCACGTCGGAGACACTCATCATGCTTGTGTGGCACCATGAACAACGGAAGCAACCAAAAATAAAAGTGAAAGAATTGCTTAGAATAAAAATAAACATACAAGACTCACCCAACTTGGTGTTGACGTTAGTTCTCTGGTCCTCCCCAGTGATGAAGTCTGGGTCGTCTGCGTCAAAGATGACACTCTCGTCGTACAGGACCATGTTCGATATGTCTGACATGGATGTGGGTTGGTTCTTCCAAACTCAAACTATGCGACGGTGAGAGGAACCGCTTAGGAAGTCCGTAGCGGGTGATATTTATTCTAGATGTTGCGAGAACGGTCGGCCTTGAGTCGTAAACACGCAAGCAATCAACTCCGCATGAGATGTCTTGGTGAGACCCGCCTCCTAGCTTAGAACGGCCCCCCTGAGAGGCAGACAATTCTCAGGCATCTGGGGTTAAAATCAATACCACTAATTTATCTAGAAGCGAGGAATTGGCAATTTTTGGTCTCTCTAAAGTGATAGGTGGTGAGAAACTGGTGGAGACTGGTGAATAGTTGATAGGACGTGTACAAGTTGGTGCCTCTGCCCAACCAAGTTGACACTGACGGCCCTCGACAAACATCCACTCACTCACTCACTTATCCTCCCACTTTTGTCAACTTCTCACCCACTCCCTCCCAACTCACTTCAGCATCATATTCTCGAAGCATACAAAAATCAGGTCGTTTACATTACTTATAAGTGAACAGGTGCAACTGAAGGATGTAAAAAAAGAAAGGTGCTGTGGGTGGTGGAGGGCAGGAGTTGAGAGGCCAGAGATGCAGTGTTCCATTGACACCAGCAATATGTTATCCGAGACTCGCTCTTACAGGGATAAACTATTTTGCTCTCACTCTTGCTGTACACCTCCTGATTTACCTGTTTTCTTAGTGTACCTGTCTTGATGCTGTACCCTACTGACTGTCTTCTTTCCCTACATCTATATTTTTCCTTTCCACTTCCCACCACCTCTTACCTGAGCCCTCTCCATCTCCGGTCTAGACCTCATACAGTTAGTTTAATATCTATATTATGTACCCCATACCCATCCTGTGGGCGGTAGTCAAAAGATTATAGAGGCACATAATGAGTTCAGGGACTTGACCACAAAGTTTTGATATCTAAACAAATTAGTGGTAATGAACTATTTACATGTTCATATATGGTTACAATCGTAATGAGTTATTTATCCAGACATGAATTAGGTCACAAAAAAAACATACCCCACACCTCCATTCTTTATCCTCTCACAACTCGCCTCCACACATCAACACTCCTTCCATGCCTCTCCAACCGAACTTGGGCTTAGCGCTTAGGTTTTGATGTAATAATAATCACTAACCCTACTGGTGTCACGAACCTCCCACGCCTTTCCTCTCAAAGTTAAACAAGAGAGTGACAGAAGTATCACTGCGGACTAAAGGGTAGAGAAGTAAAGAAAGAAACAGACATACTAGCCCTAGTAGAAACAAAACTAACTGCGAAAACATGTAATGTAATATTCCCCGAGAGCTGTTATGTGTTAAGAAAATTAGAGATATGGAGGAGTAACCCAAATGATCAGAAATTATTATTATTATTAATAATTTAAATATCATCGGGAAATGCTAAACCCGTATGGGTCATATAGCGTTTGTAGAATGAGAGGTAATCAGGTTTGATCCGAGAAACGGAAGGATAGCTATAATTCTTTTAATCAAGAGCCTTTATTACACTAAGACACCTTAAAAGAGCAAATGATCAGTGGAGTTCAAAACAGCTTAGGAGTGACCAGTTTAATAACTATATAAATGGATTATAAAACCGACAAGTTGATGAATGAGACACCCAAATGTTGCACAGGTGTCTCATTCATCACATTAATAACTACAAAACAGTGACAAGAACGAGAAGTCGAGACCAGGGTATGAATACCAAACAACCAGCATACAAAGACCGAGACCAAGGTCTGATGACCAAACAACCAGCATACAGAGACCGAGACCAAGGTCTGATGACCAAACAACCAGCATACAGAGACCGAGACCAAGGTCTGATGACCAAACAACCAGCATACAGAGACCGAGACCAAGGTCTGATGACCAAACAACCAGCATACAGAGACCGAGACCAAGGTCTGATGACCAAACAACCAGCATACAGAGACCAAGACCAAGGTCTGATGACCAAACAACCAGCATACAGAGACCGAGACCAAGGTCTGATGACCAAACAACCAGCATACAGAGACCGAGACCAAGGTCTGATTACCAAACAACCAGCATACAGAGACCGAGACCAAGGTCTGATGACCAAACAACCAGCATACAGAGACCGAGACCAAGGTCTGATGACCAAACAACCAGCATACAGAGACCGAGACCAAGGTCTGATTACCAAACAACCAGCATACAGAGACCGAGACCAAGGTCTGATTACCAAACAACCAGCATACAGAGACCGAGACCAAGGTCTGATGACCAAACAACCAGCATACAGAGACCGAGACCAGGGTATGAAGACCAAACAACAAGGATACAGAGATCAAGACCATGATCTGATGACCAAACAACCAGGATACAGAGACCAAGACCAAGGTCTGGTGACCAAACAACCAGGATACAGAGACCAAGACCAAGGTCTGGTGACCAAACAACCAGGATACAGAGACCAAGACCAAGGTCTGGTGACCAAACAACCAGGATACAGAGACCGAGACCAAGGTCTGGTGACCAAACAACCAGGATACAGAGACCGAGACCAGGGTCTGATGACAAAACTCCACGGAACAAACACATAAGACAAATTATAGCAAAAGTAAAGAAAATACAGAAGAGGAAGAAGGGGAAGCGAAAAAGTTTAGGTCAAGTCTCAGACATTCTGAAGATTAGAACATTTGACAACGTAATGAGAAAGACGAAGAAGCTACAGAAACAAAACCAGAACTATGATTCGTGGAAATAAGACACTTTGTCTGTTTTTTATTGGGTTACCCTAGGTAATTTACACGTATATGTTACTCTGAATGATGATTGTACTTATGTAGACTTGTACCTAAATAATCTTACTTACTTATAAAAACTGCAGCAACCAGACGGTGTCTTTAGTAAGTTTATTTAGGCACAGGTACACATAAGTACAATTATCATACATAGTATAAATTGCCTAAGATAACAAAAAAAAAAAGTCAGACCAAATTACCGGAGGATGAATTAAGAGGATGCCTTTGATCTCTCGTAAGAGCGGGATTTTTGGTAAATTGTTCCAGCTACGGTACTGTGACTGGTGGCTAAAGCCCTCGCTTCACACGGCGAGGGTCTAGGTTCGATTCCCAGCCAGGGTAGAAACATTAGACGTGTTTCTGTACACCGGTTGTCTATGTTCACCCCATAGGTACCTGGGTGTTAGTCGACTGGTGTGGGTCGCATCCTGGGACAAAATTGACCTAATTTGCCCGAAATGCTCTACATAACAAGGGACTTTCTATATAGTAGAATGTCATTGATGTCAGCTAGGCCTGTATACCATGTACATGTACTTTTAGTAAATAAAAATATTATTATTATTATTATTATTATTATTATTATTATTATTATTATTATTATTATTATATTAAATTATTTATTCTTTAGAGACAGTGTATTCCTATATGTGTGTGCTATAGTTTCTCCATCATTTTGAATAGTTTTCTATAACAGCGACTGATTACATCTTCTATGGTTGTGGCTGAGACAAACGGAGAGACAAGTGGTTTATGTTATTGTAAGTTTATTCAAGTACAGGTACACATAAATACAGTTACATAAATTATCATACATAGCAGCATGTGTGTAGATTACCTGGGATAACCCTAAAACGTCAGAAAAAGTGACTTATTTCCACTGGAGTCCTTGTAGGGGTCTTAATACAATGAATTCCTACCACCGGCCTTTTCTTGGATCAAACCAGATTACTTAACAATATTTAGATGCCGCATAAGCCTTGTGAGATGAGAGTTTGGTCATAAATATTATAAAAGGAGGAGAGGTTTAGTGATGCTGAGCGAGGAGTGTAGAACAGCGTCGCCACCAATCAGCAGCCAGGGTTTAAAGCGCTGTGTTTACAAACTATGTTCAGGTTGTGAACCACACTCTTCGTTGTATTAAACTGTATCTTACTCTTCTGCGAGGTATTTAGCGAGTGTGTGAGCCATGTCTTCGAAGCGTCTGACCTTCGATGATAACAAGAGCTTCAACTACGCTGAGGTGCTGCGTAGGTTGTCCATGTCACAGGAACAGTTCTCCCACTCTACCGTTGCTGAGGCCATCTTCTCTGCCCAACCCGACCACAGGTAACCAACTTCATGAACAATTAGACACATGTGTAACATCTGGGTATCTTTATTTGTAAACGCTTTGCCAACCAGTGGCTCTATCAATACAATACTAGGACATAATGTGAAGAATTATATACAAAAGATGAGGTAATGAGTCCCTCAGGCTGAGGGACTCATTACCTCATCTTTACGTCTATAAATAAAAATACCCAGATGTTACACATGTGTCTAATTGTTCATCTTGTCGGTATTGTATACCATTCATGTACAACTAGCTTCATATTTACACTATACAAACACACATTTAAATTTCTTCAATGGGTGTAAGGACACAAAAGGTAAGTAATTATCTATTTGTAAGTAGTTACTACAGCAGCAGAGTTGTGCTCGTCATGTACAGTCTTCATTGTAACTGATTTTTTACACATTCAAGTTATTTAGCTGTTTTAACTTTTAAAGTTTAAATAATAAGTTGTTATAAAGAATTTTTTGGTTTATCATAGGTAATTTACACTATGTATGATAATTGCACATGTGTACCTGTACCTAAATAAACTTATGTTACTCATAATTTTTTTACCTTTCTTCTTTCAATTTATTTCAATCTTCAACCACTCTGTAAAGAAAAAATCCAAGTATCCCTTCAGCTTCATATTTTCTTAGTTTACATTTGTGGCTTCTTGTTATCGCTGTTGAAAGTACTTAAAAAAAAGCTTCTTAGTCAAATCTTTCATATCCTTTTATAGCCTTATGTGCTGCTGTTATATTTCCTCTTTTTCTCCTGTCAGCCAGTTTGGGCATTTATAGTATCTTCAGCCTTTCATCTTAACATTTTTTAGCTCAGGGATTCATTTTATAGCTATTTTTTTTTTACTCTTTCTATCTAATCCCCATTTCTTTTTAATTGTGGATACCATATAACCTTTGCATATGACTTTTTTTTGCCCAACTTTGTTAGAAAAATCTTTTTCAGCACATAAAGTAGCTACATTACGAATATTTAACCAAGGATAACATCAATTAAGCTAAACAGTGAACATGCAAGAAAACGGCAAATTATTTTACAACCAGTCACATAAAATAGTACATTGATTAGATGATAAAATATTGTACTTTTTATTGGGTTATCATAGGTTAAATCTACAGTACCATTGTTGAATGCCTGAAATATTTATGAATGAGATTTCAGGTTTATTATTCAACACTATTTCTTGATCGAAATTGTCCAAAACTAATGTGATTGGGCAGGAAATTATTAACCAACATATCAACCATAATATCACAATTATAATACACTGTTGACAGTAATTTTGTAATGTTAAGGATGGGACTAAAGTGCCACTGTCTGGATGGCTGTCATGTAGACAGTAGTTAATAGACAAATGTGAAACATTGTTTCTGCATCTTGTTAAAAATTTAAGCAATATAGCACTATTAAGATTAATCCTTTCGGGGTCGGTGCCGTACTAGTACGTTTTACGAGCAGGAGTCGGTGCCGTACTAGTACGCGTAAATTCTAGTGGCCTCAAATTAAGCGGGAAACGGCTGGTAGGCCTACATATGAAAGAATGGGTCTGTATGGTCAGTGTGCGCAGTATAAAAAAAATCCTGCAGCACACACTGCATAATGAGAAAAAAAAACCCGACGGCTTTTTTCGTTTAAAACAGCGACTTTGCAGTCTATTTTCGTATGGTATTTATTGATGTATTCTCGTTTTCTTGGTCTCATTTGATAGAATGGAAGATATATTACAGAAATAGAGATGATTTTGATTGGTTTGACAATGACAAGTACCTTGAAATTGAGCTCAAAGTAGCGAAAATGTTCGATTTAAAAGATTTCTTGTAATTTTGGAAGTTCACATATTCTGTATTATGTACAGTATTGTATGTAACTGGTCTTTTATTATTTTAACATGAAGAGGGTGTACAATCCATGTGTC
>WNWK01046752.1:0-14194 GCA_009830355.1 Cherax destructor
AACAGTTGACCCGAAAATATACACCCACTGGAAAAAATACTGGAAATAAAAACATCAGCTAGCTCAGCCCTAGGGCTGACCCAGACTCAGCCCCCAACCTTAATGCTAACCCGGATTCGGTTAAACACACTACCACAGCCATAACCCTCATTACAGATGTAGTAGTCTTGTTCCGGGGAAAATGTTGGCCTTCTGAAAAGAGATGGTGGTGTCTCTGGCTTGGCTACAGAAGATTGTAGTGCAGTTCTATGATCAGAATGCAAAGTCAGTACTGGGGGAAACCAGGGATATGTACACCAGGGGCCATACCAGGTAGTACATCACCAGTGGTACTAACGAAACACAAAGCAAAACAAAACATCCCAAATGGTAATTCCTGCTTCATATTTGCAAATATTCAGGGTCTGAAATCAAACAAAACGACAAAGTTAGTTATGTCAGTGGGCTCCTGTCAGAGGCGAATGCCATGTTTAGGGCATTTACAGAAACACATACAAGGGATGTTTTGGGCGGAGAGATAAAGATAGAAAACAATAACATGTATAGATGTGATAGAATTAATAGGTCACAGGGAGGAGTAGGACTCTATGTAAAAGATACCTTGTTGCACAGAAGTGTTGAACGCTACGAATGATATAGTAGAAATCATGGACATAAAAGTTGAAAATAGGAATTTGGTAATTATGCTACTATACAAACCACCATCAGCAACTGCTGAGGAATTTACAGATCAGTTAAGGAAGATAGATAGCTGTCTGGATAGGCTAGAAAATCCCACACCAAATATTTTACTCCTCGGAGATTTTAATCTCCCTTATGTAAAATGGAAGATGGCGCAACACAATGTTATACCAGAACTATCTCCTGGAAGCACCCTGGCTCAACAGGCACATACCAGGGAACTAATGAGGCTTTGTGAAAAGTACTCATTGAATCAACAGATAATTGATCCCACTAGAAATGAAAATATCCTGGATTTGATATTCACAAACAACGAGGAATTAATCAAAGACATAACAGTGACAAAAACAATATACTCTGATCACAACATCATAGAAGTTCAAACTAGTATTAACTCAGGGTTAGGGAACTGCGGCACTAATGTTAGAGACGGGATGTTCAGTAAGTTTAATTTTAACAACCATAGAATTGACTGGGAAAATATACACCAATAGCTATCAGACATATCATGGGAATCAGACATGAGCACCCTAAATCCCCACCAGTGCCTAGAGAAGTTGAATACAGAAGCATACAAGGTATGTATGAAACACGTACCATTGAGGAAACCCAGAAGAAGATCAGATAGAGAGAGCGTAGGAGATGGTACAGGAGAAGAAAACGGGTTACTGAATTGCTTAAAAACACAAATATGTTGCAACAGAGGAGAGATAGCCTTAACCGAGAGATCACTTAATTAGAGCAAAAACTTAAGATGTCATACCTAACAGAAGAAGTACAAAGGGAACAAAGGGCCATACAGGATATTGCAAGAAACCCAAAATATTTCTATTCCTATGCAAAATCCAAGCTAAGAACTACCTGTAGAATTGGACCATTATTGAGAGGAGATTCGTATACTGACGATGAACAGGAAATGAGTGAAATCCTAAAAGAACAGTACGAGTCAGTGTTCAGCAACCCACTAAATGACAGCAAGGTAGAAAATGGAGAAATATTTTTCACTCCAGCAGAAGGCCGTGCAGACCAACTAACCGACATTCATAGATTTCGAAAAAGAAATGGACAACATGCCCACTCACTCAGCACCTGGACCAGATTCATGGAATGCTCTATTTATAAAGAAGTGCAAAGTACCACTAGCACGAGCCCTCGGTATTTTTTGGAGAAAGAGCTTAGATCTAGGTGAGATACCGGAGGTCTTAAAGAGTGCAGACATAGCTCCTTTGCATAAGGGAGGTAGTAGAGCACTAGCTAAAAATTACAGACCAGTAGCCCTAACTTCTCACATCATAAAAATCTTTGAAAGAGTGATGAGACGGTAGATTACAAATTTCATGGACCAGCATAACCAACATAACCCGAACCAGCATGGCTTTAGAGCGGGTCGATCATGCCTGTCACAGCTGCTGAACCATTATGACAGAATTACGGAGGCATTGGAAGACGACCAAAAAGCAGATGTAATTTACAGATTTTTGCAAAGGCGTTTGACAAATGCGATCATGGAGTGATAGTGCACAAAATGAGGGCCATGGGCATTACAAGGAAGGTAGTTGAGTTGAGTTTGATATCTTTATTATGCACCCCATACCCATCCTGTGGGCGGTAGTCAAAAGATTACAGAGGTACATAATGGGTCCAGGGACTGGACCTCAAAGTTTGATAGCTGAGCAAGTTACAAACGTAATGAACTCAGATGGATCTGGTCACAATCATGACAAGTTACAAAGGTATTTGGAGATTACAGAGGTATATAAAGGGTCCAGAGACTGGGCCCCAAAGTTTTGATAACTGAACAAGGTACAAAGGTAATGAATTCACTAGTTACAAGGTAATGAATCATGTAAGTAAATTTACTTACGTCTGTACATGGTTGCACTCATGAACAAATTATAAAGCAATGAGCAATCTATTAGTCTACACCCGGCCACAACTGTAATGAGTTATTGGTGCAAATTTTAATTGTTGGGTCACACACACACACACACATACATATACACATACATATATATACACACACACACACACACATACATAACACACATATATACATACACACACACACACGCACATACAACAGGCCCAGTTTTCAATCGACATGTGCATTTTCGAGTTCCTAACACACAGAACACAAAAAGTAGTAGTAAACAGGGCAAGATCCAGCATCAGTGAGGTCAAAAGCTCAGTGCCCCAAGGCACTGTCTTGGCACTTCTGACGTTTCTCATCCTCATAGCAGACAGATAAAAACACCCGTCACACTTTTGTATCATCATTTGCAGATGACACTAAAATAAGCATGAAAGTCACTACGGTGGAGGACACTGAAAAATTACAGGAAGACATAAGCAGGGTCTTCCAGTGGGCAGTGGAGAACAACATGACGTTCAATGGTGATAAGTTTCAGCTGCTTAGGTATGGAAAGATTGAAGAACTCAAAAGAAACACAATATACAAAACTCAAGAGGGTCACCAAATAGAACGAAAGGAGCACGTAAAAGACCTGGGAATAATTATGTCAGCTGACCTTTCTTTTAAAGACCATAACAAGACAAAGATCACAACAGCCAGGAAGATGACGGGGTGGGTATTGAGAACTTTCAAAACAAGGTAAATAACGTCGATGGTGACTCTTCAAATCGCTAGTGCTCCCTCATTTAGAATATTGCTCAGTGCTGACGGCCCCGTTCAAAGCAGGAGAAATATCAGAGCTGGAACAAATACAGAGATCATTTATGGCTCACATTGAACCAGTAAAGCACCTAAATTACTGGGAACGCCTTCAAGACTTGAACATGTACTCATTGGAGAGGAGAGAGAGATACATGATAATATATACCTGGAAAGTACTCGAGGGCCTGGTCCCAAATCTACACACTGCTGTAACAACATACTGGAGTGAGAGATATGGGAGGAAGTGTAAAATAAACTCAATGAGGAGCAGGGGTGCGGCGGGGACAATAAGGAAGCACTGTATCAACATCCGGGGTCCCAGACTATTCAACATCTTACCAGAAGATATCAGAAACACGGCTGGAACAAGTGTAGAAGTCTTCAAGAGGAAACTGGACAAGTATCTTCACCAGGTGCCAGATCAACAAGGCTACGATGGATATGTGGGGCAGCGGGTCTCCAGCAGCAACAGCCTGGTAGACTAGGCAAGCACCAGACGAGCCTGGTCTATGGCTGGGCTGCGAGAGTAGCTAAACTCTCGAAACTCTTCAAAGGAATATCAAAGCACAAATTGGGAATACGTTCACCACGAATTTTATCCAACTAAAAGCAAAATAGTGCAAATTCTATGCTTGGGGCATCTGTAAGTCATCCACCAACAACAAAATACCTTTCATCAGTGGACTTCTAGAGGAGTCAAATGCAATGTTTGCAGCCTTCACAGAGACCAACGCAAAAGATTACTTTGACAATGATATATGGATAACAGGGTACAACCTTTTTAGATGCAACAAAAAGAACAGGCAACAAGGGGAAGGGTTGACCTGTATGTCAAAGAGTCGCTTATTTGCACGGAGATGCTGAACACCACAAATAATGTAGCTGAAGTTCTAACAATAAAGATCGAGAACCGCCAGATGCAACTTCCCAACAGTTCAAGGAACAGCAATTGAAAATTAACTACTGTCTGGAAAATCTTCCAACCCATCCCCAAACATCTAGCTGCTTGGTGACTTCAATCTAAGACATACAAAATGGAAGAATATAGCAAATAATGTTGTAGCAGAAATAATCCCTGGAGGCAGCTCAGATGAAGTCACACACACATGAGCTGCTGAATTTCTGCAATAAACACACACTAAGTCAGCAGATAGTGGAGCCAACAAGACTAGAGAACACACTAGACCTTATCTTCACAAATAATGAGGACCTGGTAAGAAACATAACAATATAAAAAACAACTAATTCTGATCACAATCCAATCGAAGTCCAGACTTACAAGCATAGGGGTCCTGATCAGCAAAATGCATACAGCTATGAGGGAACCTTTACCAAATTCAACTTCAACAACAAGAACATCAACTGGGACCAGGTAAACTATGCCCTAAATGAAACATGTTGGGAAGATATCTTAAATAACATGGACCCTAACCAGTGCCTCGAAAAGATCAACTTTCTGGTATGTTCAAGGCATTTTCTCCTAAGAAAAAAAGAAGAGAAGTAAACTGGAGAGAGAAAAACGCTATCTCTACAGAAGGCGAAGAAGCACTGAGCTCCTCAAGAATGTTAGATTATCTGAAACACAGAAGGAAGCGCTAACCAGGGAAGTGGAAAATATTAAGCTTAAGTTAAAGGACTCATACAGGATCCAAGAGAGAGAAGAGGAGCTAAAAGCGATTAGTGAAATAAAAAAAATAGAGGCAAAAACCACATCTAGTAGGTATCGGGCCACTGTTCAGATAAGATGGAACTTACACAGATGACAACAATGAAATGAGTGAGATACTGAAATCTCAGTACGACTCTGTGTTTACCGAGCCACTAATCAGTCTAAAGATCGACAATCCAAATAATTTTTTCAAGAATGAGCCTCAAAACCCTGTCAATGTATAGCAAATTTCTGACATAACACTAGCTCCATTAGACTTTGAGAAAGCCACTGACAACATGCCCATTCAATCAGGCCCAGACTCGTGGAACTCTGTGTTCATTAAGAACTACAAGAAACCCCTTTTGTGGGCCCTAAGCATGGTATGCAGAAGGAGCATAGATGCAGGTGAGATTTCACAGTCACTAAAAACAACGGATATAGACCCACTCCTTAAAGGTGGCAGCAAAGCAGTAGCTAAGAACTATAGACCAATAGCTTTAACGTCCCACATCATAAAAATCTTTGAAAGAGTTCTAAGAAGCAGGATTGCAAACCACTTGGATTTCCAGCAATTGCACAATCCAGGGCAACATGGGTTCAAAACAGGTCGCTCCTCCCTCTCGTAACTTCTGGATCACTATATGGTCCTGGATGCACTGGAAGACAAACAGAATGCAGATGTAGTATACACAGATTTTGCAAAAGCCTTTGACAAGTGCGATCATGGTGTAATAGCACACAAAATGCGTCCTAAAGGGATAACTGGCAAAGTGGGCAGATGGATTTTCAACTTTCTAACCAGAGTTAAATTGGAAACTGCCATAGTGAAAAGCTCTGTTCCACAAGGCACATTACTCGCCCCCATCCTGTTCCTCATCTTCATATCAGACATAGACAGAGATGTAAACCATAAAAACTCCAGGTAATAGCACCGTATCATCCTTTGCAGATGATATTAGGATCTGCGTGAGTGTCATCCATTGAGGACACGGTAAATCTCCAAGAAGATATAAACCAAGTTTTCCAATGGGCAACGGAGAACAATATGATGTTCAATGAAGACAAATTCCAACTACTCCGTTATGGAAAACTGGAGGAAATAATAGCTAGAATTGAGTATATTACAAACTCTAATTACCCAACAGATCGGAAAAGTAATGTGAAGGACCTGGGAGTGGTAATGTCTGAGGATGTCACCTTCAAGGATCACAACAGTGCCACTATCACATCTGCGAGGAAACTGACAGAATGGATAATGAGAACATTCAAGACAAGAGATACCAAGCCAACGATGATCCTTTTTAAATCACTTGTTCTCTCTAGGCTGGAATACTGCTGTACATTAACATCTCCATTCAAGGCAGGTGAAATCGTAGATATAGAGAATGTACAGAGAACCATTACTACACATATCCGTCAAACACCTTAACTACTGGGAACGCTTGGAAGCACTTGACTTGTACTCAGTGGAGCGCAGGCGAGAGAGATACATCATAATGTACACCTAGAAAATCCTAGAGTGACTGGTCTCTAATCTGCACACAGAAATTACTCCCTACGAAAGCAAAAGACTTGGCAGGCGATGCAACATACCCACAATGAAAAGTAGGGGCGCCACTGGTACACTAAGCGAAACACAATAAGTGTCCGGTTCCCAAGACTGTTCAACAGCTTCCCACCAGCCATAAGGGGAATTACCAATAGACCCCTGGTTGTCTTCGAGAGGAAGTGCTGGATCAGCCGGGCTGTGGTTCGTACGTTGGACTACGTGCGGCCAGCAGTAACAGCCTAGTTGATCAGGCCCTGATCCACTGGGAGGCCTGGTCATGGACCGGGCCGTGGGGGCGTTGATCCCCGGAATGCCTTCCAGGTAGGTAGACATTTTAAGATGGTAACACCTGGGTGATGGAGGATGTGACGGTAACACTTGGGTGATGGAGGATGTGACGGTAACACCTGGGTGATGGAGGATGTGACGGTAACACCTGGGTGATGGAGGATGTGACGGTAACACCTGGGTGATGGAGGATGTGACGGTAACACCTGGGTGATGGAGGATGTGACGGTAACACCTGGGTGATGGAGGATGTGACGGTAACACCTGGGTGATGGAGGATGTGACGGTAACACCTGGGTGATGGAGGATGTGACGGTAACACCTGGGTGATGGAGGATGTGACGGTAACACCTGGGTGATGGAGGATGTGACGGTAACACCTGGGTGATGGAGGATGTGACGGTAACACCTGGGTGATGGAGGATGTGACGGTAACACCTGGGTGATGGAGGATGTGACGGTAACACCTGGGTGATGGAGGATGTGACGGTAACACCTGGGTGATGGAGGATGTGAGTAACACCTGGGTGATGGAGGAGTGACGGTAACACCTGGGTGATGGAGGATGTGACGGTAACACCTGGGTGATTGAGAATGTGACGGTAACACCTGGGTGATGGAGAATGTGACGGTAACACCTGGGTGATGGAGGATGTGGAGGATGGGCTCCAACGATAACGTGGACTGTATGTTACTTAACTTATTGATGAATCCAAGATGTCGCAGCCTTCCCCAACACCTTCTCAGGGGATCCATATATTGCCACACTCTCCACAGGGCTGTATGGAATAAATACACGTGGTTTATTATAATATATTGCCCCAAAGGAGCGTATGTCCATATTTCAGTCTTAGATGGACTGAAAGCGTTTTACTCACTGTTTTGGACTAAAAAGTCCACGCATAACCGCCGTCAATAGGTAAAAATTTGAATGTTCTTGACTACAAGAACTGCGCAGTCCCCTATATGACCAGAACATCAAATTCTTACCTTGCTCGTGTAACTTTGAGCGATGGTGTTGGCTCCACCATATACGGCGGAAATGCTGTCTTGATTGTAGAATGCCGCTGAAGAATCACCGTCTTGTTTCGATGGAGTTCACTTGCGATTGTCTCTACGTTTCTCCTTTGCAGTAAAGCTGCGCACACTTCTGAATATACTGCAATGTTGATGTTATTCACTAAACGCGCTGGAACAGAGTTCTTATCTTATTTCCCGACGTTAGTGGAGATTAACGGACGCGTACGAGTAATGTCTATGTTGATTTACATCGCCTCGCGCCGCATGACCCCTAGAGTCGTATGACCCGTTCTTGCGGTGGCCAAATTCAATCTGACCGCTCGTGCTGCCTTTTGCAGTCTTGTGCAGCCATGTGGTGCCACGCGGTGCCTCGTGGTGCTGTGGTCAGCACAATTCTTGACACACTGTTGACAGTACATCTGGTCTGAATTAAATTGTTTTCTCAGCCAGACGGGCCTCCTCTGACCCTTTCCTAAGGGAGGAAAGGGTGAGGGCCCTTAACAAGGGTAGTAAGGGCGCATACCCCCTCCTTTGGAGAATTTTCTCCACAGACGATGTGACGGTAACACCTGGGTGATGGAGGATGTGACGGTAACACTTGGGTGATGGAGGATGTGACTGTAACACCTGGGTGATGGAGGATGTGACGGTAACACCTGAGTGATAGAGGATGTGACGGTAACACCTGGGTGATGGAGGATGTGACGGTAACACCTGGGTGATGGAGGATGTGACGGTAACACCTGAGTGATAGAGGATGTGACGGTAACACCTGGGTGATGGAGGATGTGACGGTAACACCTGGGGGATGGAGGATGTGACGGTAACACCTGGGTGATGGAGGATGTGATGGTAACACCTGGGTGATGGAGGATGTGACGGTAACACCTGGGTGATGGAGGATGTGATGGTAACACCTGGGTGATGGAGGATGTGACGGTAACACCTGGGTGATGGAGGATGTGACGGTAACACCTGGGTGATGGAGGGTGTGACGGTAACACCTGGGTGATGGAGGGTGTGATGGTAACACCTGGGTGATGGAGGATGTGATGGTAACACCTGGGTGATGGAGGGTGTGATGGTAACACCTGGGTGATGGAGGATGATGGTAACACCTGGGTGATGGAGGGTGTGACGGTAACACCTGGGTGATGGAGGGTGTGATGGTAACACCTGGGTGATGGAGGATGTGATGGTAACACCTGGGTGATGGAGGGTGTGATGGTAACACCTGGGTGATGGAGGATGTGATGGTAACACCTGGGTGATGGAGGGTGTGATGGTAACACCTGGGTGATGGAGGGTGTGATGGTAACACCTGGGTGATGGAGGTGTGATGGTAACACCTGGGTGATGGAGGTGTGATGGTAACATCTGGGTGATGGAGGGTGTGATGGTAACACCTGGGTGATGGAGGATGTGATGGTAACACCTGGGTGATGGAGGGTGTGATGGTAACACCTGGGTGATGGAGGATGTGATGGTAACACCTGGGTGATGGAGGGTATTATGGTAACACCTGGGTGATGGAGGGTGTGATGGTAACACCTGGGTGATGGAGGATGTGACGGTAACACCTGGGTGATGGAGGGTGTGATGGTAACACCTGGGTGATGGAGGATGTGATGGTAACACCTGGGTGATGGAGGGTGTGATGGTAACACCTGGGTGATGGAGGGTGTGATGGTAACACCTGGGTGATGGAGGATGTGATGGTAACACCTGGGTGATGGAGGGTGTGATGGTAACACCTGGGTGATGGAGGATGTGACGGTAACACCTGGGTGATGGAGGGTGTGACGGTAACACCTGGGTGATGGAGGGTGTGACGGTAACACCTGGGTGATGGAGGGTGTGATGGTAACACCTGGGTGATGGAGGGTGTGATGGTAACACCTGGGTGATGGAGGATGTGACGGTAGCACCTGGGTGATGGAGGACGTGACGGTAACACGTGGGTGATGGAGGGTGTGACGGTAACACCTGGGTGATGGAGGGTGTGACGGTAACACCTGGGTGATGGAGGGTGGGATGGTAACACCTGGGTGATGGAGGATCTGATGGTACCACCTGGGTGATGGAGGGCGTGACGGTAACACCTGGGTGATGGAGGGTGTGACGGTAACACCTGGGTGATGGAAGATGTGACGGTAACACCTGGGTGATGGAGGATGTGACGGTAGCACCTGGGTGATGGAGGATGTGACGGTAACACCTGGGTGATGGAGGATGTGATGGTACCACCTGGGTGATGGAGGGTGTGATGGTACCAACTGGGTGATGGAGGATGTGACGGTAACACCTTGGTGATGGAGGATGTGACGGTAACACCTGGGTGATGGAGGATGTGACGGTAACACCTGGGTGATGGAGGATGTGACGGTAACACCTGGGTGATGGAGGATGTGATGGTACCACCTGGGTGTGACGGTGTTAGTCACAGACAACAGCAGTATTTTTCACTACTCAGAGTCATAACAAACTACTACATACATTTTCAAGTGAATTAGGTCCTCTGACTGTTTACCTCAATTTGTATTTGCTTCTTCCCTGTTTTTGTTTTTCGCTCCTAACTCGAGAAGGTCTCACCCGATCGACTTCAACTTTTCAATGCTTGTCTACGGTAACTAGCACCAGATTACTACAATGTTTTGTTTGTGCACGTGATCTGTAACCATAGTTGTTGAGTTATCTTACAAATCTGAAAGCTGACAAATTATTAAAAAAAAAAAAACTTTCCAGCGTTAGATTAAGATTAATTACTGGAGAATGCCTCCTCTGGTCGGTTTCAAACTTTCATTATTATGGTATAATGGTTTTCCTGATATAAATGGGAGGAAGAAACATGTGGTAGAAATATGAGAGAGAGAGAGAAAAAAAAAGAAAATTTTAGTTTTATTCCATTATATTTAACTAGAAGAGAACTCCCCTTCAGCAGTGACTAGTGATCACCTGCAATATATTTACACACATACACATACGTCAATATATGCACATGTATACGCACATGCATACATGTGCACATCAAATACACATATGCTCGCAACTTCATATGTACATATGCATACAGCATATATAAACAATATATATATATAATGTCGTGCCGATTAGGTAAAACTGGTCAATTAGCAAGAACTCATTTAAAATTAAGTCCTTTCTAAAAATTTCTCTTATACGTTTAAAGATATATTTTTTTAATTTATGTTAATGTAAAAATTTATTATTTTGTACCAAAAGAAACTTTGAAAACCTACCTAACCTTATTATAACAAGCGCAGTTTAATTTAGCTTAACCCAACTAAATATATTTTAGATAAGTTTACAATAATTTAATAATAAACAAACACAATGAAATATATTTTTTTCGTTAGGTTCAGAATGATTTTTGCGAAATTATTGCATACACAAATTTTCACTTGTCTTATATGGCAAGGTGAGCGTTGCTATTTAAGCCAAAATCGCAAGTTTTACCTAATGTTAGGTAAAACTTGCGATTTTGGCTTAAATAGCAACGCTCACCTTGCCATATTAGGCTATCGTAAGGAAGGCCTGATAGACGGTGGTGGTAGTGGCCAACATGAGGTTTTCCGAAGTATTGTACAAGTTGGTCAAGTTGCATGTATTCCTAAAAGAGAATTTAGATCCACATGAGTGACCATAAATGAATAAACAATAGACTTAAACATCTCTTGGGTGAAAAAAAAAAAAACATTTACAGGCGAGTTATAAGAGGCGAGTGGTCACCTTATTGAATAATATAAAGGTGTTTAGATTAAGAGAGAAGTCAAAAAGGAATATAGAATCCAAAAGAGAATATTATATTAAGGTTGAGAAGGAATCAGAGAACTAGCCAAAAGGTTTCTTTCAAATATATAGAAATATGATTAGTGACAAGATAGGTCCACTTAAATGTAACTCATGTCAACTTACTGTTAGTGACGAAGTAATGTGTATTATTTTCGACACTTATTTCCTCTGTTTTTACACAAGAGAATAAACGAAATCCCAGAAATCAATAATTCTACTGGTCAGGGCGAAAATAAATTAATGTAGTAACAGAGTCACCAGTGGCATGACAGACTGACTGAAGTCAAAGCCACCGGGCCCCTAATGAACTGCTTTAAAGGTATCTAAAGGAACGTAAAGAGGAGCTTAGCAAACCATCAGCTCATCTCTGGTATCATACCAGATAAGTGGAAAATAGTAAATGTGATAACTATTTACAAAGCAGGATATAGGTCCTTAGTTTTAAATTATAGACCAGTCAGCCTATTACAATATTGCAATATTAGTTACGAGAGCTATGGCAAATCCGATTACTCGGCCTGTTATTCTATGGGAATCTGCTCTCATAACCAATAATGCAATACCGTAATAGAATAATAAAGGGTTTTTTGTCCGAGGTAAAAAAATACAGACACAATAGATCAAATATATATATATTTTCTACTAGTAAAATATTATATAAATAGTACAATAATCTGTACAATAAAATATAAAGCATGAGTATGATCTTTGTACATAAGCGTATTATAATTTGTACTAAGGTATAACAAAACACATTGTTAAGTCTCACGACTAACCAGTCAAGTCACACGATATTCTAATATTACAAGACCTGACAAATTGTCACACGACATAACCATAAACTATCATTTCTTAGTGTCACGATACACAAAGTTATGACACTCACTTCTCTTTCCGTGCCACAAGGCACCCTTGTCTCTGTGTTATAACCCACCTACTCTCCGTGTCACAAGACACCCTTGTCTCTGAAATTATAACACACTTTCTCAACCGTGTCACACACGACACCCTTGTCCGTGTCACTAGACACACCGTCTCTCCGTGTCACAAGACACCCTGTTCTCCGTGTTATAACTCTCCTTCTCATCCGTGTCACAAGACACCCTTTTCTACGAGTTATAACACTCATTCTCGTCCGTGTCACAAGACACCCTTTTCTCTGTGTCAAACTCTCTGTCACAGTGACACCCGTCGTAAGGCCATACTGTCCAGCAGGCCAGATGAAGCCAGACCAGCAGGTAAGTCGATGTAAGGCCAGCAGAAACCAAGTCGATGTAAGGCCAGCAGAAACCAAGTCGATGTAAGGCCAGCAGAAACTAAGTCCAGTCGTTGTGCCAGCAGGAAACTAAGTCCAGCTAGAGTAACTTAGTGAGGCAGTCAGGTAACTCTGAGGCCGTCAAACTGTGGACTCAGTGAAGCCGTAGTGAATACTGGAAACTGAGTAGTAAGCAAGCTGTAATACCACTACTCAGTGCAGTCGTGTATCATACTACAGGAGAGTAGTAAGGCTAGATACCACGCTGCTCAGTCGTCGTGGATCATACTGCTTTATGTCAGGTTCCACCCCCTGACATAAACTATGGTGACGTCACACCGGGCGCTGCAGCCCAGTAATACTGGACGTGCAGTGCCCAAATGGTCCGTCAACCATTCAACCCAATTATGTTGTTCAGGGGTTCGCAACACAGCCTAACCTCAGTTGTTGGAAAACTTGAAGAAATCAACTGGGGATGCAGTTGGAAGCCACTTTGAAAGATATATGACCAATGCATCTCAGCACGATATTATAAAGTGGTGTTCTTGCTTTTCGAATTTACTAACCTTTTCCACTAAGGTATTCGAGGCAGTAGACCAAAATAAAGAATATGATATTGTGTATGGACTTTAGTAAGGCCTTTGATCAAGTTCCATACACAAGACTGGTTAAGTTTCGAGAGTTTAGCTACTCTCGGAACCCGGCCATGGGCCAGGCTCGTGGTGTAGGAATAGCAATTATCATCTGGGTCGAGGCCTGGTTGAGTGACAAGCAACAGAGAGTTTGCATTAATGGGGAAAATCAGAGTGGAGACCTGTTAAAAGTGATGTGCCACAGAGGTCAACATTGGGACCCTTGTCGTTCACAGTCTACATCAACGACATAGATGAGGGAATAAATAGCACCATAGGTAAGTTTGCCGATGACATTCAAAAAGACTGCTAAATAATGTCCTACAGGATCACCTGTTGTGAAGTATACTTTCACTGTTGTGAAGTATACTCTCACTGTTGTGAAGTATACTCTCACTGTTGTGAAGTATACTCTCACTGTTGTGAAGTATACTCTCACTGTTGTGAAGAATACTCTCACTGTTGTGAAGTATACTCTCACTGTTGTGAAGTATACTCTCACTGTTGTGAAGTATACTCTCACTGTTGTGAAGTATACTCTCACTGTTGTGAAGTATACTCTCACTGTTGTGAAGAATACTCTCACTGTTGTGAAGTATACTCTCACTGTTGTGAAGTATACCCCACTGTTGTA